>JAWNLV010000185.1:0-137500 GCA_035042125.1 Drosophila longiperda
ACCAGCAGCTTATACTTGTGCTCTTCCGGTTCGCCAATCTATGGAGTTATGAAAAGGTGGATAAATGATGAAGATAAACCGATTGATTGATTGAACTCCACAGAGATAATCTGTAGAGATAACTAAATGAGATTTACTCACATTGGAGGTTAGCTTCAGGTAATTGAAGTGCTGACTGAACTCGTTGTCCGCATAGCCAAAGCTGGCGATTTGGCCATTCTGAGTCTCCAGTTCGGCTAACCGCTGACGCACCTCGGCATTTGTGTGGTATCTGGTATTCACCACATTCTCGATGATGCGGAAATCATTGGCAGACGCCCAATGCTGGGGATCATCGCGCATCAGGGTGACTGGGTTTCGCTTGCCAAATGGCTCCTTATCGGGTACCTCGACCTCCACCCGCAATGGTGCAAAGCCATCGGCCAAGACGGTAAGATTGTGGCGTCCGGGCAGCGCCAGTTTATAATAGTCGCCGAACGTACCGCTAAACGTTGTATGATTGCCGCCATCCAATCCGATAGCGGCGCCTGCTATCGGTGTGCCAATCGAGCTGCGAACGAAGCCATAGATGCCATGATGCACCTGCTCGATGAGCTGCAGCATCGGCTCGCGATTATCATGCCAATAGTTAGGTAGCTCCTTGGCCATTGGATACTTGTCGCAGCTCATTTCAATGGTCAGCTCCATGCAGCCAGCACGTACATAATTCCAATCCTGCATGCCACCCGTCACACTATACCACTGTGCGCCGTTCGTAATGCCATCGGCGAAATGCTCCTTCTGGAAAAGAGGACACGGCTTGCCCAGATGCATACTGGGATGGGCGCGTGAATATGTCAAAGCCAAATGGCGGAACAGTTCATTGTCCTCGGTGGGATTCAGTTTGCGTCCTCTTATGCTGGCATCTCGCAGAAGCGAATTCGGATCATTAAAGTCATTCTCGTTGTCATCAAATGGGTAATTGGCCACCAGGGAGCCGCCGTGCAGGTTCGCCGAGAGCACAAATTGCACCGAGAGCGTCCAATTCATTAAGGCAGCCACCTCCGGTTCGGTAACCCTATTGAACTTATCCGTCCCATATTGATCCGGAAAATTGCGATTTAAGTCAACTTGATGGGCATTGGAGCGACCCATACCACTGCTCTTATCACCCTCCCGGGATATCTCATAACCATCCGGATTCATGCTGTAAAGCATGTGGATTCGAGTTCCATTTACCAGCCGTGTGATACGCTCATCGTTTCCATAACGCTCCAGCATGTATTTGGTGAGTAGGAGCAGCATCTCCTTGCCAACGACCTCATTGCCATGCATATTGGCCACATACTTAAACTCCGGCACCCCCGGCACATGTGCACCCGGTGTTGTCGATATCTCCAGCACCCACAAATCCCTGCCCTCTACGCTCTTGCCAATGCTGTAGAGCTTCGTCAATGTGGGATAACTGGCACTTATGTTCCTCAGATAACTAAAACAAGAAATTAATTATATGAGTGCTCCATTTTAAATGTAGTTAGAGAAAAAAAACTCACCTCTCCATTGCTACATAATTGTGATGCTCGAATTTGGTGGGGGTTAGGAAGCCATCGTATTCCTCCTTTAACTTCTCGGGCGGCTCAGCGCGCTCCACTTTCTGCTTGCGAAAGTTGCCTGTACAAAAAAAAATTGTTTACATATGTTAAATATAACCTTGGCAAATACCAAACAAAAAAATAGAAAAAATAAAAAAACAGCCTAAACCAAAATAAAAATGTATTGATAATTCATCAAAATAACCAAGATTTAAGCTAAAACCAAATAAAATAAATAAATAAAAATAGCTTAAATAGATTAAGTCAACAAAATAATCCAAGCCAATTAAATCTACATCTCGTCATGCTTAAGAGTAACAATTTGAACCAGCGCCTCAACAATGAATTAATTGATATGGGTTTGCTTTCAATGAATATTTATTTATTTGATTTATTTATATATTTACTTAAAAGAGAAAGAGAGAGAGAGAGAGCAAAAAAAAATTTGTACTTAGTTTGAGATAAAAAGTTAGACCGAGTTCACAAGCAAATCAGACATTAACCCTGAGTTATTATAATTGCCTTGAAAATATAAATATATATTTATATATATATATATGTTTATATTTATATATATATATATATATATATATGTGTTTATATTTATATATGTATTACCTAAAACTTAATTTAGATTAAACTATATTTTTGTTCTTTAGCTAAACATAACTTCGGTGACAAAGAAATATTAATTGAATATGTTTTTTTATATATGTTTACAATCTATAAGGTGAAGGCGTAAAAATTTAAAAGAGCATAAAACTTGAATTTCTGATCTACATTTATAATACATATTTTTTTAAAGAGACAATATATATATTTCCGTTATATTTAATTAAAACCCTTTTAAAAAGAATTTTAAATAATTTTTCCATGACGCTTTTCTATTAGCCAGCGTCCATCGTACAGCAATTGTGGTGCATATTGTAATGGAAATGGCATCAATTACGAAATATGTAACACTTTATTCTCAGGATCAGTATTTGTGTATTAACTATATCTTGAAGTAAGTGAATTAATTATAAACAATAAATGTTTTCTCTTCAATGAAAATAAAACGCACTACACAAAAATAATAAGTTTTATTTTGCAAAGTTCGCAAAGATAATTGATTTTTTTTTGTTTTAGTTTTTCTCAATGCCATTATTAATTATATTTGTATTCATGTTTATTACTATTTTGTTCGATAATGTGCTTTGTCATTTTGATTTGCTTGATTGTTTGTTTATAATTATATTTATATATAATATGTTAACAATGTTTCTGAGGTTTTTTTCTTTCATACGCTGACATTAAACATAAGTGTTTAACAATCTTCAGTTATATATATATATATATATATATATATTATATATATAAATATATTTATATATATATATATATATATATATATGTGTGTGTGCGTGTTTATATATATGGATATATATGGTTATATATAGTAGTTAGTTTGCGATTATATATAATTTTTACACATGGTATTTGCCGTAATCTAAAGAAGCCGATATATATTTAAAATATATATATATATATGCGCTAAGCATATATATATACTTAAGAGAGAGCCTGAGAGACACAGAGAGAGAGAGAGAGGAAGAGAGCGGGACAGGGGCTTGGGAAGTAAAACACTGTTTGAGATACCTAGTTGTATGTACAAATTAAATTTGTTTCTCTCTCCATCAATTAGTATTCGCTTTGAGGGGGTGTCAGAAAGAGACGTAGAGATAATAAGAGTGAGAGGGTTATTAACTTAAAATGCTGCTGGCAGTCGAGCAAAGTGCGTGTTCTACAAAATGAGTAAAGTGCATATTTAAAAATAAATGCATAAGTATAAAAAATATACAATAAACTAAATATGGAAATATAAAGTGCATGTAATTTATGAGAAAGGGGGAGAGAGATATATAGTGAGAGCATGAAGTGGAAAACAGCATAAATCGATCAAAAATATAAAATAAAAATATATATGTTTAAATGAAAATAGCAAAAGTAGGTGTGCGTGTGTTCAAGTGTTAGAATAAGTAGGCATGGTGTTGTGGGCGTGCGTTCTAGATGCACTAAGATGCATATGGCGTGGCACAAGATTTGTTAGTAACAAAGAGCTAAACAATGCTTCAATTTGTTTTTGTTAATAATAAAACCGATGGGTAGTGGTGCTGGTGGTGGTTGCATTGGTTGTGGTGGTTGTAATATGCCCGCTTAATGCCTAAAAAAGTATGGATTGTAATAGCTGCTAATACCATCAAAATTGCTTTCGACAGGCGATAATTTAAAGTCGACTCGCATCGCCTCCGCATTCTCATTGGTCACATGCAACTCCAGCGGGGCGTTCGATTGGTAACTAAAAAGTGTACAATAAGAAACAGTTGTTTAGTTTGATTGATATTTTGTTAAAGTGTTCATCTCAAAGTGCTCAGCGTCTCACCCAAAGGCCGCCGCAGTAACGCTGTAAATCCCTGGCGTTAGCAGGCGCCAGTACTCGCCGCGCTTTGAGGTGCGTATTGGCTTATCCTCTAGTCCGGAAACAATGATGGTTGCATCTGCAATCGGATAACCGCTGGCATCCTGCACCAAACCCTTGATGCCAATGTGCGCTTGCTTGAGCAACTTCATCAGCGGCTGCTTATTGCGCGCCCATTCGTCTGGCAAACTGCTCGCTGGCGGATACTTGCAGCACGATAATTCGATGGTCAGCTCGAAGCAATTGCTGAATGCATAATTAAAATCTTGCATCCCACCAGACAGCTCATACCAGTTGGCCCCGTTGGTAATGCCACCAGCGAAGCTGTCATTGCAATTGTTGCCACTACGCATAATCGGATGATTGTCGGAATATGTGTGTGCCAGCTGCTTGAAGACGAGATCGTCGGGCGTAAGACTCTCCTCGCAGCAATCGTTGTGTGATCTGCAATGAACAATAATGAGCAGAATTAAATTCGATTCGAAGTTAGCCAGCGGTAAGAATATAATATATATATCCATATTATAAAGAAGCAACAAAATATAATCTTTTTGAAAATATCACTAATCTTGAAGTTAATTCTGAAAATGTAATTTATTACACAGAGAAAATCTCACATATATTTAAAATTAACCAATTAATAATCGTTTGTAATTTAAATTTAATGTGTACTAAATATGATTTGCAGGTAATAAATTCAAGATCAGGAAGAATAAATAAATAAATCGTTGATGGTGTCTGTTCTTATGCGTGCTTGTGTTGCACAAATTGAAAGTACTTACACTGAATTGTCATAGGGATAGCTGGCAACGACGGCACCGCCATGAAAATTGGCCGAAAGCACAAATGGCTTGCTCACAATCCATTCGGCCAAAGCGGCCGTTTCCGGTTGACGCGACTGCGCGCGCAGCTGATTCACATGCTGCTGCTCAAGACGATCCGGAAAGTCGCGATTTAGGTCGACGCCAGCCGCATTGCCGCGCCCCACATAATTTGGCAGCGATTCGCAGTTGCCCTCCTGCAAGTCAAACAAAGAAAGAGAGAGAGCCAGATGAAGAGTTAATTTGAAAGTTGCCACATTATATTTAATGATTACGTGAATTATTATTTCTGGCTGGCAATTTGGCATTCAGTGAGCGCCCGCAGTTTAAAGAGTTTACCAAATATGTCTTTAATATGACAGTCAGGTAATCACCCGCTGTGTTGATAATGTTGCAAGAGCATAACCGTTATACTCATTAACAGGCATAGGGAGAGAGTAAGCAGTGGCGCGAATAAAAGCAGATCACAATAATTACAGCAAGTTCTCCAATCAAATTGGAGCAGCTGACAATCAGTAACATATGCAAAAAGTCAACTTGTTATTCAAATTATGAATACAGAGGGGGAAGAAAGAGCTAGACAAGCAGAATGTGTATGCGTGTGTGTGTGAAACACAGTTAACGCAGCGCTATTGCATATATAAACCATTTAATTACATCTGCTCTAAATAGAATAAATCCACAGACACACATATTATGTTTGTATGTGTGTTCAGTCACAATGGCCGCCCACGTAAAGTGGCGCTCTCAAAAGCAAAAACAAAATAACAAAAAAAAACGCTGTTCATGCAGGAAATTCCATTGCATTCACACATTGCGAAGCTGTAAATCGCTGTTGACATTTGCAGATTCGAGAGTAGATTTGCAACACAATATGTTTTTTTTTTTTGGTCAAACAACAATGGATTATAAAAAGATGCGGTTTTTTTTACAAATCTTAAAACAGCACTCAAAATAAGAAACAAATATCAGAATACTGCGGTAGGAGCTGGTAGCTGGTGAATCATGCATTTTGCTCAAAATTAAAGCTGAACTTGATTAAATATGGATGACTGCTGATATATAAATATAACCAAACATTCAATAGATTGCTTATATGTGTGCGTGCAATATATTTAAGTTTTCGGAAAATTACAAAGGTTACAAGACAGAATGAATATCAATGAACACCGTATGCTTCGCTTATTGAGTGGAAGGAAATTCGATTGAAAATGCTAAACGAACAGAATGAATATCGAAAGCGTAATCAGAGAATGTACACATACATATATATATGTACTTCTGTTACGTATGTGTGTGTGTGTGTATGTGTGTTTACTAGAGCCCAACGGTAATAAAAAAAAAATAAGCAAAAAGCAACAAGCTTTGCAATATGTCAACAACAATCTGGCGCGCCCGTGGGGAGAGAAAGAGATAGAGCTGCAGATAATTAGAGAGAGTGAACGAGAGTGCAAGAGTGGAGAGACAGAATTGTGCCTAACGCAATCAAAACGTATGTGCGCAGCAGCAGGCATTGCTGCCTAAAATTTTGCAGTATATCGATTTTTCTACCGAAAATAACAATTTGAACCGAAACAACGCACCCACTCAACGCAAACAGGTGACTGACGAAGAGACGGGTGGATGGATGGATTGATGGACATACCTGTGACAGAGCATAACCATCGGGATTCATGGTTGGCATTAGATAAATGTCGGTGCCATTGACAAGCTGGCCCACTTCAAAGCTGCGCTCATAATTGCCCAGCAGATATAGGGCCAAATATACGAGCAGCTGTCGGCCGACAGTCTCATCGCCATGCATGTTGGCAACATATTTGACGGGCGGCGTCAGCAGCGGGCGTTCGCGGGTGTTGCGCGTTATTTGCAGCGCCAACAGATTTCGACCGTTCAGCGAGCGGCCGACTGTGTGCACCCGCGCCTGTTCCGGATACGCTTTTGCAAGGCGAGCAAACAGATCCTCGAGCTGCTCCTGGCTGGCATAATGTGGCTGCTGCAGAAAGCTCTCATCCTCCTTGATGATGTAGCCATTGACGGTAACTAGCGACAATGCCACGAACAGACAACAAAGCGTCCATATGCCATGCATTTTGGATCGCTACTGATGGTTACCGTTAACCTGGATGTCGCTGCTAGTTATCACTGGCGTGCAAATTGATGCGAGCTTCGTTCGAGGGCCGCGTGCCTCAGCGTTTGTTTGTTGGTGTTGAGCAGCAGGCACCAGAGCTTCCCACCAACTGCGCTTCGGTTCGGTTCAGCTTCAAAATATGTACTGTTTGAAAATTTGCTTTGTTGATAGGCCTTAAGCGCGTGCTGCCCGCCCGCTGTCCCGAATGCCGCTGTCGGCGTCGCTGCTGAGAGCAACGACGTGCGATTATTGTGGGTAATTTACACGGTGAAGAGACATAGAGAGAGAGAGAGACGGAGCGAACGAGTGACATCGCTAACGCGTTTGCGCTAGCAGTCACAATTTTTTTTTTTATTTAATGTTGTTATTTGTTTTA
Organism: Drosophila longiperda; assembly: GCA_035042125.1. Classification (NCBI taxonomy): domain Eukaryota; kingdom Metazoa; phylum Arthropoda; class Insecta; order Diptera; family Drosophilidae; genus Drosophila; species Drosophila longiperda. The sequence continues at coordinate 7,355 of JAWNLV010000185.1, forward strand.
ATATTAGCTCAACACACAAATTAATAGTTTTCAATTTGGTTTAAATTTGTTTTTTATCGTCTTTATTGTTGGCTTTACACTCATCAAAATGTTCGCATCAATATGTTATGTTATCAAACAGTCGGTATGCGGTGTGTGGTGCGCGGTCGACGTTGCCAGATGCAAGTCAGGCGTCTGCGCAATTCAATCAAGGAGAGCGCTACTCTACCTCTGCACATAGCCAGCTAGAGAGTAGGCAATACCAGCAACGCCGCCCTTTGTTTGGGGCGTCATTTTTGCTCACGGACGCGTCACAAATTGCAGAACCAAAAGGACAAAAGTATTTTTAACCTATACACACACATATATATGTATATATACAAATCGATACATTGTATATACGTCTAGTGACGTCACAGAGCATAGTGCGTGGGCCGCACACACACCCACACTTACAAGATAGAGAGAGAGAAATAGAAATAGCGGCCTAAGTTCTTATCAGTTTACTACTGTTGCTTGCATTCAACATGCCGTAAATTCGCTGCTGTTAACTAATGTCAAAGTTTATCGCTCTCAATGTTTTGCACAGCGAATTCAACTATTCGACATAATATGTTAGTTTTTCAGAGCATAACGAGATGAGCTTAAGCGGTCTTCAGCTGGAAATCAATAATGTTTTAATAAACTAAATTGCGGAAAATAAATTATTTTTTAAAGTTTCTCTTCCACTCAAGCAATTCTTTTAGCTTGCAGCAGAATGGAAAGGTCAACAAAAATACCATCCTCCATGACCTACATCCTTATGTACATAAATCATTTACCAACCATCAAAGACCCTATATATATTTAATGTCAACTTATGATGACTTCCAATGTTCATGTTAAATTTTAATCTATGTACATTATGTCAACGTACTTATTAAGTTCTAAAAAATTATCAAGACTAGCTTTAGTTAAAAGGAGGAAATATTGGTAAATGTAGGTTAACCGTTGAATTATATTCTCTACACATTCTTGGTCATTAATGAGTGCAGCGGTATAAGCAAAACCGGTTAATAATAATTTTTTTTTTGTTAAATTAGTAAGAAACAGTTATCGAGATATCGTCGACGTATATATATACACGTATGGATATATGCACTAACTGTTTTTGTCGTCTAAACCAGTTTCGCATAAATATATTTACTTACATATGTATCAGGTTCTATGTAGTACATGTAATTATCAATGCTTGCAACACATGACGTCAACTGCAACAAGATTACCACACATCCAATATTAACTATTATTGAAGCTTTTATTTACCTGGCTGTCATAAAACTGTCACTAAAACAAGTTGTTATGTCCAATTTGTGTGTGCACAACGCATTGATTCTAATCTAATCAGTCAGCCATTGAAAGGTCATGACGCCAACTGAAATCCTTCTTTATTCAATCGAAAGTCCGACGAGCAGAGAACGCTCTGGCTTACGATAAGATAAGGCAGTTGAGATAGAAAATCACTAGCCAAGCCTTAATGGTCCCATTATTAGTACTCCATAAATTAAACAGTATTATTATAAATATATAAAATTATGATACGAACTGCAAACAGACGCTGAAATACTGAATCAAACATTTGGAAAAAAAAATATGATTACGGCTCAAAAAAAAAAATAACAAATAAAAACAATTCTCTTTACTTAAACTTGTAGTTGTGTTAGATTACGATATGTTGTATTTAATTGGTTTACATATGTAAAGGCAGTTAAGTTGTCCATACACATTAACACATTAACCAATCAATCAATCAATCAATCAGTCAAAAGAAAGCTACTTCATATGGTAATCATCAAAGCGTAACACGTTTCATGACAAAATCAAAACAAACTCAGTCAAGCATAGGGTATACATCACAAAAATCACAAATAGTCACAAACAAAAAATAAATACGATAAGGGATTGGGAATGGGCAAATTGTTTGGATGTGGGTTAAATTTGAACAATTCCAACTGAATTCGACTTGAAGTTTATTATGCAGTTTTTGGTTTGTGATTACGTTTAATATGTTGATGAAAGTGAAATGCAAATTGATCAAGTGTCTCGTTGTGTATACGTGTCAAAAAAAGACAGAAACAATATGAACAATTCAATATCTCGAATCATATTCCAGTTGGTGTGTTGGCATTTTATTCATAACTTGATATTGGCGATAGTATTTCAATTCATTCACACGAAACTTCATTTTTAATTCAGAAATAATTTATAAATGGCAAACGACGCTGTTTCTGGTCTATGAAATTACTTATAGCAATTTGAAGTAATCCAACGCGTTTATAAACGCATTGGAATTTAAATTGTAAGTCAACAATCAACTGCATTAAACGTATATGGTTTCATTAATATTGCTCATTAGAATTTTTGAAGTTTTAGCTTCGAATTAATTGCAAATAAGCCTTTAGGCCTTTAGACCGACCCACTGTATTAACAATAAAACTGTGACCAACTAATTGGTTGATGCAATTTTTACCCAATTTTAACATTCAATTTTGATTTGAAAGTGTTTGAAAAACGTCTTAAATAGTACTTCTCGTAATTGTGAACTATCAAAATAAAGAGCTCTGAAGTGGATCACTCGTAGATCACTTGATCCATAAATATATACAATATATGCATAAATACTTAGCTGGGTGGTGATCTTTAGATGTTAATTAGTTGTTCAAGTTGCGCTGACCTAAAACAAGTTATTCAAAAAAAAAAAAAAAAAAAAAAAACTGTGCCAAATATTTATTTAGTTCAGCTGTTAACTCATTTTTCCATTTATCTCTCCACGCAGCAACGAATGCCACAAGTTTGTTTTCAGTGTGATTTCTGAGTCAGTTGTGAAAGGGCCACCAGAAGGTGAAGGCTCCTCAAAACAATCACAATATGATTGGGGAGAAGACAAAAACAACAATAACAACTTCACACAGCGGAATCATATGATTCAGAAAACTACAGTTTATACATTTTTCTCACACACAGCCACAAACAAAGGCACAAATATGATAATCATTTATTTAAAAAAAAACGGGGGAAAGTTTTTTGCAGCGATTCTAATTCGACAGCAACTCTCAGTCTATATATGCTTAATAGAGATGTGAGTGATTTAACTTTTTGGAGTAACAAAAACCAACCAAAAACATTATTTTGACTGAATTGATTAAAGTTATAAGTGTTGCTGACTCACCTTGGCGACGGCAAATCCATCCGGATTGCAGCTGGGCACAAAATGTATTTCCGTTGTGTTCAACAGTTGCTGCACCTCCGGATTCACCTCATAGCTGCTAGCCAAATACTGAGCCATAAAGAGTACTATTTGTCGGCCCAACGCCTCGTCGCCTCGTATATTGGCCACCAATTTGACCATGGGACGCAAGAGATCACCACCGTTCCCGCTGATGGCATGACTGCTAAAGGCTGTGGCTGTGGGCGTGGGCGCATTTAGGGCAAGGGCATGCAGGGGGCGACCCTGTATGGTGCGGCCTATGGTATAGGTTTGTGCGAGCGTCGGATAATTCCTGGTCAGACTCTGGAAGAGCTCGCCGATCTCCACATTATTTTGATAATGTGCATTGTCTAGAAAGCTCTCTGCTTCAGCGACAACTTTGACGTGGGCGGTAGCAGGGGTGGATGTGGATGTGGATATGGGTGTGGGAGTGGAAGTGACTGCAGCATGGCACATACATGCAACAGCAAATACGTAAGCAGAGGCGTACATTTTGGCGTCCGGACACGTAAGCAACGTAAATAACGTAAGAACGCGCAAGAGAAAGGCGGATGCGCAACGCGCGCGCGCCGTTAGTGAGAGCGAGATCACTTGTTGCACTACTCGATAATTGCAATGTGGACACTTTTTTCTATGATTTCTATACGCGAAAGCCACAACACCGAAATTAATTCGATGGCAATTGTGTGTTGTATAAACAGCTGTCGGGTAATTCAGTAACGTTGTTACCTCGTTTTTTTCTTATATTTTTTTTTTGTGTTTTGAGTACTTTCTTTTGCACTGGCTTGATGATGACGTGCACTCGGGAGCCGCTCTCAACTTACCTGTAAGACGCACAATCTGCCCACACACTTACACAGGCCCACTGCAGGTACACTAATTAATATCACTAGCTGGCAATTTTTGGAAAAAACACCAAGTTAAATGCAACTGAATTAATGAAAAACACAACTTTTATATATATATATATACATTAACAATGTGTATAAAGCCAAAGTGCGAAACGACCGCGACGTAGTGCAAATTTAGGCTATCGATACTATTGTTGTCGCTTTCTAGTGTTGCTTGTTGCGCCTATCGATTGAGGCCATACATCGAAATATCGTATGCGACAGCACAGCTGTTCACTTTTGGCGCGCACTTAAACGATTTGTTTTGTTCAATGTGCGGTGTTTTTATTTTGATTACTTATACAATTTAATAACAAATATATAAAATATAAAAACGAAAAACATTGCATTTTTTTTTATCATTGTAATAGAATTGATAAGCGATAAGTTCTATATTAAAATGTGTATATATCAAAAATTGGTATAATATGGTTATTATGTTAAGGCAAATTTTGTTTTTTTGTGAAAAAGTGCACTCATTTCAAAATGGTATCAGACATTTGGATTTGCTTCATAAAGTATTTAGAGTTTCAGTGTAAAATGCGTTTACTACGAATATGTACGTGTTTGTAGAGTAAATTTACGAGTATAGATTTGTTTTCAAGTAGGATTTTCGCATTGAGTATAAAAAGCTTTGGTGTTACTTTTGATATTGTTGTTAGTAGTCCACTCTTATTTGATTGCTTAGACATATTTAATGGTATAAATATAAAAAAAAATATTGGTTTCCACGTTTTCTAGAATTTGACACGATTACAAGGTATGTACCCAAGTTAAATTAGGTTTATAGGTTTGTTTGTTCAATTTCCATTCAGAATTTCCACTCATAAATTATGTATGCAGCAATTAAGTGCAATTATCTTAAGCAACGCATGCAAAATCAATAGAAACCAAAACAAGGAAAAATTGCTGTTTGTAATAGCGTCTTTTGAACACCCTTCCTTGCAGACTGCAATATGACTGCTAAAATTCTAATTCACAATTCAATTTTCGGGCGATTGTTTTAGAATGTTATTTTGACAAGCCTTTGGTAAATTTAAAAATTTTACATTTCCTATGCTTTCTATATCTATGTTATAGTAGTTAGATTGTTGTAAGTTGTTGTCAAAATATTTGGAAGCAAGCCAGTACTTGGAAAAACCAAACAAATTTTCCATAAAATCACTCAATTGTTGATCTCCCGCTGTATTACGTTATTTGGTATAAATAGTAAAACTTGGCCGACTTCGACAAAAATACTTATCTGTTCAAAACTCTGAAACTAATAGGTTTACAAAAAGAGCGACATACGATATATATATATGTGTATAGACTTGCCATATCAACAAAATATATACAAGCCAATATACTCTCTGTGACTATTTGCAAAATTAAATCATAAAAAATGCATAAATTGCCTGCTTGAATTAGCTAATGCCCTACTGCCCTTACACACACACACACACACACACACACACACACGCTTACACTTACACACGCACACACACACGCTACACTTACACACACACACACACACGCACACACACACACACACAATTATACACTACTCTACACTACACTACACTACACAATCTAGCATATGAGTTTTCAGTGCCCCTGTGCCTGGGATACCGTTTTGTTCCTCTGTCGTCGCTGCTGGGAGCTGGCGATGCGTTTTTTTAACATTTGAAATGTTTGCTGCATGCTGCTCATCTGGTAGCGTATTGAAGTGCTGACGTCACGCTGCAATTGCTGCACCTCCTGAATGTCCTTGCGCAGATTCTGATACTCGTGTGTTACCTCGGTCATGGACTCGAGCAGCTCCATCACCTCCATGTCATCCATTTCCTCCATGGCCGTTCTATCCAAGCTACGCTCCACGGCATGCAGCTTATGGGTCATCGTATAAAGCTGCGTGCCAGCATTGGCCACCTAAATTCAAGAAAAGAAGAAACCAATCAACCAACTTGCAAATTTCCTTTCAGTTAAATATATAAACTTTTCTTTCATACCGATTTTTCTAGGGCACTGATATCCTGATAGCCCGACATCTCCATACTGTGCTGCCTGTCCTATTGGACTCGCATGCCCTTTTAATATATATGAATATAAATATGTGTATTTTGAAGAACACTGTTAACTGTTTACTTTTATAAGCTGGTTTGCAAAGCAGCGTAAATTATATTGCCAAATATGGTTTGTCGTCCTGCGTATCAGTTTGGTGTCTCCAACTGCGAAGCAAAACCAGCAATGTTGTCGAATCCTGCGGGCCGCTCGGCTATTTATACACTCACACAAGGACTTCCGCACACACACAGAGACACGCACGCACACACACACACACACACAGACACATTCTTACATGGAATTCTCTTCCGCCTGCAAATGGACGAGAGCAACAACGAAGTCGCAGCTGCGAGCAACCTATTGAATGTCAACGCATATAAAAGGAAAAACAAGTTCAATTTGCGAGCCCCAACTAGAATACTCTTGCTACTGGCACTCACAGCTAAAAAGAAATATGCCAAGAAGAAATTTTGCTTAATTTTGTCAAGTAATTTTAATTAGCTTAAGGAATTTCCACATAATAATAAATTTATAGTCATATCAAAAATGCTTTATTAACAGGCTTTAAACAACAGAGATTCAAATCTTCACTCGGAATAGCTTTTTCTGTAATGAGTGGTAAAGTTATTATGCCCGGAAGTGTAAGGGATGAAGCAAACTCACCACCAAAGTGTCCGCCTGTCTGTCCGCGTTTTCCGGTGAATGGCAACTTTGAGCAGTGAAAGTATTTTAATTATGATTGTGTACACATGTTGACCAGGAAGCGGAAGGCCGAAAAGTTTCTTTTCTTACTTGGTCGGCAATGTGTGGCAGTTTCATTCAATTCTCATTCATTCATTACATTTTCAATTTGCCTCATTTCACATTTCTCATTTTTCATTTGTCAAATAAATTGAAAGCAAGTTTTGCAGGAAAATAACTAGCTAAATTCTGCCTGAATGGATGAGCAGAGTGCCGGCAGCAAACATGCTAACAAAACTGATGATGGAGGTAAAGTTTTACAACGTTTCAAGGCGCTTCCAAATATCATCGAAGGTGTCGATGATATTTATGAGCATTTGATACAGCGCCATGATATAAACTATCCCCCCGATGGCACCCATAAGAAATGGGTCAACCCAATTATAATCGTACTATTTGAGACGGGCAATATCGATCGGGTGATTGAAGCTGCTGTAAGGGATCTCATACATCCCATTGGAACAGGCGTGGTGACCAGCATTCTGGTGCAGGAGCCATTGAGTGAGACATTTATTAACAAATTGCGTGCCCAAATGGAGCTAATGGATGAACGCATTGCTGCACATCCAAATTTTTTGAACACACTGAAAATGATCAATCGAATGAATTGCAAGACTGTCCACATTGAGGAATACGATGCGACCGATAAACAAAAGCTATATGGTCGAATGAAACCGGGATCACCTATTGTGGTCTTGGACTTTCCACAAACTTATTTTGGCGACAAGCCGTCGGCTGTAATAACGTTAAATACCTTTCGGAATTTAAAAGACGCCGTTATGCTTTGTCGTCGAGAGGGTCTTGAGTTCGAAACGGTATCCGTGTGGACAACCAAATTAACGGAGGGCTATGATCTGGTCCATGGACTCTCGATGTTTACAAATTTCAGATTCAATTGTATTAATGTGCCCTACAGCGGTTTTGCTATGCTATCGATCAAAAACCAATATCACTTTGAAGTGGTTTCTGTTGGAGGCGGGTTGAAGACCATTATTTTCCCCATAGAAGACTCTTAACCAATTCCTAACTAGAAATATACGAAATATACTGTGTGTAATTTCAAAATCTAAAATCATTAGTTATGGCCAAATCAAAAACAACACTAGTTGAATAAATTGACAATTATTTGTAGCAAGTAATAACCATCAAACTAATCAAGTTTTGAAGCAATTTAAATAAACATTTTGCCCGGCAATGCTGGTATTTTCTGTAGCTTATCAATAAATAAATCGATAGCATGGCGATACGATATATCGATAACGTAAGTAACGTTCTAGCATTCCTTCCGATATGCCCAGGGTGCTTCCTAGTATTATACCTTCTAATCCCTAAAGCCCAGAAACGCTGGAGCAGATCAAACAACAGATTCAGAAAATTGAAGACAATTAATTTCCATTAAATTTTTCTCACTATAAGAACTGAGATAAACCTTTGTACAAAGTAATAAAATAAAATAAACAATTGAATTTATGTAATATTTATGTTTTATAAATATGCATTTATTATATTATTAATTTGTTTTGCAGGGTTTTTATTCATTTTTTGGCAACATGCTAACAAAAATATTTTGTTAAGACAAACATGTATTTATATGGTATTAATATTGTGTACGATGTGTGTGTATTGAATGGAATGCTTGGGTTATATTCTTGTTAAATATGTATTTTCATTTTGGTGGGTTTATATAATGCGGGCTTTAATTGTTTTTGCAGTTGCTTGACAGTTACCGTTGTGCATTTGATATGGTTAGTTAAATTTATAGTTTAAGAGAGTTCTTTAATTTTTCGATACTTTTACTGCAAACGTCCCATTAGAAATATTACATATATATATATATATAATATTATGTATATATAGTAATATGTTGTTGGCTGTATTTATTGTGGGTGGTAAGCATTTGGAATGTGTTGTGGGTTGTTGGTTGTGGTTGTTGGTTGTTTGGTTGTGTGCTGTACCAGCGAGTAAATGGACGACTCTATGAGTACCGATCTAAAGATATTAGTAGTAAGTACATACAATACACGGCTATGAAAATCAAGTATCTTATCGTATTGCAATAATGCTGCTCCAGCTGCTTCACAAACCAATTGCATTTGTTTTTTAAATGTTTTTTTTCGCTCATATTTAGTTGTTTTATTGTTTACAAAAATTGTAAATGCATATTTTTTGTTTGTTTCTGATTTACACTCAGTTGTAAATACACTTCACAAAATTGGGGTTTTTGTTGTTGGTTTTTTTTTTTTTTTTTTTTTTTTTTTTTGGAAATATTTAATTACTACTTTTTGCTTGCCTTCCTCCTCGCATATGAAAATGTGTACAATGTACAATTAAATATATTCATAATTTTGTTTTTGTTTTCCATTAATAATTAGATTATATACATTTAAGGGTATACAAATAAAAAAAAAGTTTGTTTATAATTAAGCAACAAATACAAGCGTACAACAATAAATTAATTAACTTTTGCCGTTACTTGGGGGGGGGAGGGTTTCTTCCCATCTTTACTTCTTTTCAATGTATTTTATAGTGTATTTAAATATAAATATATATATATATATATGTATATATATATTTATAGTTATATAGTATATGTATATATATATATATATATATGTATAGTAAATAGGTAAGCATATAGTATGTAGATAGTTTTAGTTGAATATTGATTAATTTGCTTTCAAGTTTGCCGCTTTCTGTGCGTCTCGTTCGCCAACGTTAAAATTGTTTTTGTTTTCCATTTTTTTTTAAGTACAATATGTATATATATATACGATATATATATATGCATATATATATATATAGATTGCTTGGAGCTGTAGCTATGATTTTGTAACGATTTCCTTTGTTGTTTGTTTGTTTGTTTGTTTTGTTTGCTGTTTGTTATTGGTTGCAGTATATTACTAAAGTAAACTGGTGGCTTTTATGGCTTAGACTTAACACTTCACATTAGGCTTAAAAACTAAAGTTAAAATTAAAAATAAGAATAAGCAATATGTATATATATATATATATATATATATATGTATATGCACATATACATACATATTTATATGAACTTATGGATTAGTTTTATTTGCGCCGCTTTTGCGTTTTTCCTCTCTCAGTTTCTGTTTCAGTTTCAGTTTCAGTTTCACTTTTAGTTTTATACAATTTTACAGTTGCGAATTTTGGATGGCGTAGAGCCCTAGGCTAAAGCGACTTACACAACTAGGCCAAACGCAGTTATGTGTGTGTGGAGAGGGGGGAGTGTGTGTGTGTGTGTGGGGGGGGGGGGAAGAGTGTGTGCTCTGCAAGAGAGAGAGAGCGGCAAACAGCTATGCTTTGCTCCTAGTGGTATGGCTTTAGATGCTCCACGTAATTCTCGGGTATCAGACCCGTCTTCCCATTCAGCGTACCCTGCAGCCAGCCCGGCTCATGTGAGAATCGCACTGCAATTGTTTTATTGAGATATTTGTTAGCCAAATCAATCAATTATATTTAATTGTGTGTAATTAATTACCATTTGTTATTATCTGATTTGGCTCAAAGGATAGCTCGCCCTCGCTTTCGCCCATGCAGGCATACAGAGTGCGGACGCGTCTGGAATGAGATTAATATAAATAAATTCAAATCTGCTTTAGTTGATCGATTCTTTGTAACTTACGCTGTGCCCGCGGATAGATCCCGCTTGATTTGGTTGATGTCGCGATTGCGATGCATTTTGGTTGGCGCATAGTCGGCGCTTTCGTTGGTGGAGCCACTGCCGCTTAGGCTGCCCAGGCCAGTGCCGCCGATCATCGATGGCGCCGCCGTTGCCGTCACAATATCATCACAGGTGGACCCAAGCAGCGTGGACAATGACGATGCCTGCGATGTAATTGGCGGATAATCGATGGAGCTGCGTGCGTTTAACATTCGCGTCACATTTGCATTGCTGCCGCCAGTGATTAGGCCAGAGCCGCCAATACCACCACCAACTCCACCACCACCATTACCACCACCAACTGCAGCACCACCAGCACCAGCACCAGCACCTAGACCATTGTTGGAGGAGAGTGAATCGCAGACGCTCTCATTGGAGCTAGATGTGGAAGCGGCTGCCACCGGCGAGTAGTGCTTCGCCTGGCCATAGCCATAGGGGCTGCGCTGCACCGGCGGATGCTGCTGTGGCCCGCCCGCCGAGACGGCGCTGCTGCTGCCCGATGTGTGCAGCTGGCGCTCCTTGCGCATGGCAGCCGTGGGCGGGGATACATTATTCAAGCTGAGGCGATTGCTGCTGGCATTCGTATAAATGTGGCTGCTTGAGGCAGACTGTGCCACTGGCGTTGCGGTGGCCATTAGATAGTCGGCATGCCGCAGATTGCTGCTCGCCGTTGCGGGTGTTGCATGATGTGCCTGCAACACTGCGCCACCATTTGTGCTTACGCCGGCGCCATTGCCACCGCCACCAATGCTGCCACCACCAGCACTGCTGCCACCACCACCACCACCACCACCCAATATGCCATAAACAGCAGCTGCTGCATCTGTGCCACCAGCTCCAGTGCGACGTCCACTGATGTCGCTCTGCGTCATCGCGTGCAGGTTCTTCATGCTGCCCATTTGAACGGGCCGAGCACCGTTTGTTGCATGTGACAACACTGACAAGGTGGCGCCACCATTTGTGCTGCTATTGGTGACACCACCACCACCACCTGGTGGCGTGCTGCTGCTGGCACTGGCTGGCCCATGCGCATAGATCATGCCATTTGGAATATTCTGCAAGCTGGATGAGATGGTCGATTCCGGGTAAGTGGATTTCGTCAATACACGGTAAACCTTCTGTTGCGGCGAATACATTGAATTGCGGCCAATACTGCCGCCACCGCCACCGCCACCGCCCGTCGAGGCAGCCTTGCCCACCTGGGAGGCGCGAGGCATTCTCGTCGGCGGACTGGCGCTGCTGGGATGAAGATTAGCAGCGGCAACAGCCGCATTCACTGCCGCCGCCACGCCGCTGCTGGGATCATTCTTGAAGATGCGCTCATAGTTCTCGATGAGTATATTAATGACAATGTTGTTGAACTTGATGTCCAATATGGCGGCAACCGTCTCCTCCAGCGGACGCAGCAGTGTTGGTCCAAAAACCACACCCAGATTGAACACAGACATTTTGTTCTTCTCATATTTACGCGAGACTCTGAAAAAAAAATACAATAAAAGTGAATATTTATTAAACAACTCAAATAATGCTTGATAAAAAGAAATTAGAAGAGAATCTACAAAGACAGTCTTCAATCTTAGAATAGTAGCAGATAGGATATGTTGGGAATAGACTGATGGATGCATTTGTAGCAGTAATATTTAACTAGATAAACTCCTAATTTTGATAGATAAAATTGTAAATCTAGCTTGAAATTTATTATTTATAATTTGTATGTTTTCAATAAACCTGACGAGGCATTTCGACAAAAGTCTATTTTTTAATGTAAATTATATAGATAGATATGGCTATAGCAACATCTGCTGATTTTGCTGATTTTAGCCTACATTTTTAAAATGTTTTAAAGAATGAAAATTACTTGAAGATAGCAGACATTTAACACTTGGTAATCCCCCCTTTTGGGTACATTTGACAATATGAATATATATATATGTATATATGTTATATATATATGTATATGTATATATGTTCAAAATTATAAATATTTATCTTATGTTTGTTTATCTAAATTAATTTTGTATTCTTTGTCTTGTTTTCTGAATAAAATAAATGTATTCATCATTAAATAAATTAAATTAAATGTGTTTACAAAAACTCAAATAAATCGGGGGCTCAATAGGATAAAGCTTAACATGTCTTGCAATTAATAATAGGTAAAACTAGATAAATTGTTACAAAAACATTTTGCATTGGATTGAATTAATGCCTGATTTTTGTGTACAGCCGATTGAAAATAAGTAAACATTTTAAGAAATAAAAACCAATCGAATTTGCAACTCAACTCGGTTTCTACTACACATTTGAGTTTGAATTTACAACTCAAATCGGATTTTTTTTGTTAACATTTACGTTTAAATTTACAACCCGACTTGATTTCTGGTAAACTATATCTGTACTAAATAAAATTCTTGATTAACGAATCTTTAAAAACAATTGATTTTAATTTACAACTCGACTTGATTTCTGGTAAACTATATCTGTACTCAGTAATATTAAATAAAATTATCTTAAAACAAAAAATAAATAAATAAATAAAATTGTTGATTAACTTATCATTAAAAACATTTGATTTTAAATTTACAACTCAAATCGGATATTTTTTTGTAAATTTACAACAAGATTTGGTTTTTGGTAAACTATATCTGTACTCAGTAATATTCATTTAAATTCTCTTAAAACAAAAAATAAGCAAAGAAAATTGTTGATTAAATTAATTAATGATTAAAATAAGCTAATCTTAAGTTATTTCAGTAAATCGGAGTCTAAACTAAATTTAAGTGATTTTTCTTAGCTTAATGCTTATGGATTCTGGCATAGTTTATTTATATATATTTATATATATATATATATATATATATATATATTGAGTGGGGCACTCACTCAGTCAAGTGCCTGATGACCATGTCCAGCATTTCAAAGTTTGGCTGCGGCAGTTTGTAGACCAACTTGTGCACCTCATTGACCCGCTGATTGAGGCTCTCTTTCTCTGTGTGGAGTAATTGGAGGAGTTATTAAAATGGTTTACTATATATATCAGAGATATCGATGCTTATATATATGTATGGATGTGTTCACTTACTGGCTGCCTCGATGAAGCCGCTGTGATAGTGATAGGTCATCAGGGGCTCATTCAGATTGCGCAGATACATTTTGAGGGCACTGGCAATGGTGTTGCTCTCCATGAGATCTCGATACTTGTCATCGGTGAAGACATCATCCGTCTCCTTGCGTTCCATGCCAAGTGAGAGCAGTTTGTTGATTTTGGTGCCGACGCCGCTCTTGCGATAAATGCCCTCATCCTCGAGACCACGTCCCTCCAATACTTGGATGCAGCGGCGCACAAACATGAAGCCAGTTTCATCCAGTTGATAGGCTTCATTGGCCTTCATTTTGCCCGGCACCAGATATGTCTGTGATTGATTGATTGATTAATTGTGTGATTGATGTTTATATATATATTCATATATCGATGCTTACCGGCTCCGTGCCATCCATGGCGCTGAGCCAGGAGCGATGATCCTTCTCGCTAAGCGCCTGAAATGTGTACACAATTCCCGGCTTCTCCTTGAACGTCAAATCGAAACAGAATCTCTTCTCGAACTCGGAGGCGCGACGCTGGCACGAGAATAGCGTTAGCTTCTCGTCCTCACGGGCCTCGGGCCGGGTGAAACTGTGATTCATCTGGTTGAACTGGAGCATTGTGAATTCGCGCTTCTGTTTCTTGAATGTGCAATAGTATTTCGTCCATGTTGCTTTGAAAGGCTCTAAAAGTGAGATTTTCAGAAGGGAACCTAAGAATTCGGTTTGCAGTTGACAGGCAGGTTGAAGATTGAAGATTTTTTGTAGGTTGAAGATGAAGATTTAAGATTTTTGTAGGTTGGAGGTTGTGTGGATGGGTTCGTGGTTCGTGGTTCGTGGTTCGTGTTTGTAGTTTGACAGTTGGGTATTTCAATTTGGTTGCACAGTCACATGTTGCAGTTGACACCAAAAGCAAATGGCAGAGTTCACAGATATTTATTTATTTATGATTTTTTTGTTTTTTTTTTTTTTTTAGAACGCGAGAAATATATAAAAAAAAAAAAACAAACAAAAATACACACAATAAGAGCGGACCCATTAAAATATTGAAAATGTGTTAGTGCAAAAAAAAAAAGTATTTTTTTTTTTATAGTTTGACAGTTGGGTGAATTTGGAAAAAAGAGTAAAAACATTCAACGTTAGATTTAGTTAAGCAACAAGCATAAGACAACATTCAACATTTAAGAGACATTAGCAAAAATATTCAATTGGCAATAAACAGACATTTGTTTAAACATAAATAAATAGTTTTTCTCGTATAAAATTTATATATTTTTATTCACTAAAAATATTTTTAAATATATATATATTTATATATATATAAATATATATATATTTATATATATATAAATATATATATATGTGTATCTGTTAGTTTAGTTTATTCATTGCCAATGAATAAAACTATTGTCACGATTTTTCATTAGTTTCACACACAAAAAACTTACTCTTTTCCATCAAAAATAGATAGCCACGTTTGGTGAAAATCTCCTCGGACTTCTGTAAATGTTAAACAAATGGAAATTGTTATTATTATTGTTAAATGAATATATATATATGTATATATATTTACCGTACGCTTTTCCATGTACTTGGTCTTTAACTCGGTGACCTTTTCGCGAGCTTCTTCAAAATTTTCACGAGTCTGTGGCGTGGAAAAATTATAATAAATTAATATTAATTAATTTGAGTTGAGTTGAGTTGAGTTGTGTTGAGTGACATACCTTTTGGACCTTATGCCTCAGATCCTGCAGATAGTCGCGATGATCCTCGGCCTGCTCGTGCGCGGTGTGATAGAAAACTAGCCAGCCGGATATAAAGGCCAACAGTATCTCGACAAACTCAAACTTGATGCGCTCCTGCACCTCCTGGATGCGCAATACATAGCTGAGCGACTCCTGTATGTACTCTCGCTCATGCATGCCCAAACTTGCATCGGCCTGTTGCAACAAGAACAACAAGAAACAACAACAATAACAAAATTGTATACGATATGAGAAATGCCATCAAGCGAATAATGTTAACGAAATTACTTGTCACAAATGTGTCTGTTCATGTTGCATGTAATTGGGGGATGGTGGGGTGGGAGTGAGTTGTGGCAATCTGACCTTTGGCCATTTACTTGAGTTTTGTGCACCCCCACGCACAAACACGCACAAAAACACACAAACACACACACACACACACACACACACACACACACACACACACACACACACACGCATATACACATATACATAAGGTGGTGAACATTTCCACCTGTGAAAATTCAAATAAACAACAAGTGCAAAAAGTGTCGTTCGGAATATGCGCAGAAATGGCTTTTAGCATTTTGCAGCACCCCGATATATCAGCCATATATATATATATATATAAAAGGGTAAATGCGTACAGCTTTGATTTTTATAAATGCTTTGATTTAATTTGAACTTTGATATTTCGCATGGAATGCTTCAATTCATCTGACATATTTTGGTTTTTGCACTTTTTCTATTTAAGTCAAAGTTCAAATGAAATTTCATCATCAAATTCAGATGATATTTTTTTTAGTCCAGTTGATCTATGTAAGTGCAATGTTTATGTTTATGTAAATCATTTGAATTTCATATTTAAATCACTCGATTTAGCTTATCTGGATATCTGTAAGATGATGTGTCCTTGAGCTATTTGAGCTCCACACAAACACCTGTTAGTGGTAAACACACACACCCACACCCACCCACACACACCTCAAAATTTTGATAAGATATTTGGCTTACCACAAATGCAAATTGCTGGCGCACAATCAATTTTATCCATTTTGAATTTGTTTCAACTAACTTTTTGCTGCGCTCACAAAAAAAATTATTTCGATCTTCAACAAAACCGTTACACTAACAATTGGAGCACAGAACAAAAACAAAAACAAAAACAACAACAACAACAACAACAAAACGTGCGTGGATATTTGGCAAAGGTAAACGCAGCGGAAAAGAAGCGGGGAGTGGGGGGCGACGATTCGCCTTGAAACACTTTGCTTGTGTTTTGTTTTTTGGATAGCTGCGAATTCTTTTTTATTGCATACTTTTGGGCAGACACTCAAATATATTTCACATAAACTTGATTTTGTTTGCTGCTTGCTACTTTTTTATTTGTGCAAAAACAATGTTTGTTTTTTTTTTTTAAATTAAAGATTTAAATCTTTGATTGTTTTGATTTGATTTTTGTTGGTTTATCTGATGTTGGTGCTGCTGCTGCTGTGAGGCGATTAAATTTAGGTTTTAGTTGTGCTGCACGCATTTTTGCTAACACACACGCACCCACACACGCACACACACACGCACACACGCACTTACAGGGGAAGCTGAGCGTGTGTTGCGCACACGAAAATGCTGCGCAAATTGGCTTGGCTGCTGTTGAGCATTTTGCACTTCGCATTTCGCATTTGGTTGCCCAAAAACCAAAATAGGGACAAGGCCACAACGGGAACGAAAGCCGCTTCAGTTTCAGCTCCAGCTCCAGCTCCAGCTCTGGCTCTGGCTTCGACTCTCGCTGCCAGCAGCACGAACAACAACAACAACAACAACAACAATGGCAGCTGTGTCCCAGATGTGTGTGAAGAGAGCGCCTGCGCTTTTCCCAGTTGCACTTTATAGCCACTTTGGGTTTAATGCGCTTGCATTTTGGCCTTCTTCTTTGAAATATACCAAATATGGCAATAGATTTAAGATTATTGTATATAATGTTTAGTAGGTTTACTTGGTTCTCAAAATTGCAACCTGTTCGGGAAAACGAAACATTTGTGCAGCACTCGTGTGGCACTTGATAAGGTGGCCAATTACATGTTGCAACTGCTGCTCCAAGTGTTGCAATTGGGTTGACTGGCCAAACGCGGCGTTAATTGCCATAAACGACTTTTAAGGGTCGTTTGTGTCAACAATAATAAACTGCTACAATCGCCCACACACACACACACACACACACACACACATACACACACACACACACAACAGCTGCACAAATCTAGCATAGCATACTTTTGAGCAGACCATTTTGCTATCCCTCTCTGCTCTCCTCTCCCTGCTCTCTGCTCTCTTCCATCTTTGGCTTGACTTCGCTGAAAACTTACAAAAGCTCTGTGATTTCATTAAGTTATCTAACTATCGATTATTGTGCAGTTATCGAATTATGTATTTAATATGCATTCAACTTTATTAACGAGCAATAAATATGCATTTTATTCACATCGAACATGCATATTTACAGTAATTAATAATAATTTAGTATTGTTTTTTTTTGGGAATCTTTGCCAAGCAAATAAATCGATAGTTGGCTTGATAATAGTTATCGAAAGCACAAAATATCGCCGCATTTTGAGCTTAAAAGCGCTATTCTGCAATTGATGGCTCGCATTTCAAATAGCTTTATATATATATATATATATATATATATATATATATATATAGAGATATATATATGTGTGGGTTGAAACCATCCTGCAACCCACATCAAGAGAAGCGCATTGTTTGTATTATGTGCGTGGGCAAAACTTTTTGTTGTTGGCCAAATTTTGGCGACCGGCAAGTTAAGCGAGGCCGTAACTAAATATAGATGATGGTTGTTATTGCAAACACAGATACAGATATAGATACAGATGAGGACACAGATACAAATAGAAAGCATTATAAATAACAAAATGTATCCTCGCTGGCTGTGGGCGTCGTATGTGTTTTCAAATTAACATGCGTCCAATGTTTTTTCCATCGGCTGCTGCGTGGACCCATAAAAAGACACCCTTAAAGTCAAGTCAACACATCCACCCAACACCAACCCAAGCAATAATTTCATAGAATTTTTTGCGTGGGCGACAAAATGGAAATGATGTTTTTTTTTTTTTGCTTGCACCTGCAGCACTTTACGAATATTAGAATTATTTTATTTGAAAATCACACATCCCAAACATCTAACCCAAACATCTAACCCAGCCCGCATCGGGGGCACAAACCAAAGTTGCTGACTAACAAGTCAATAAAAGCCGTTTAAATGCGGCAATTAAAGAAAACTGCAACAGTGAAATTTGATCTGGTTTTTTTTTTCAATTTTTTTACATATTCTTGTAATTACAAAAATGCACTAAAACAATTTGTGGCATTAAAAAATATTGTTTTCAAAACTTCACATTTTTCGGTTCAACTGAAGTTTTGTACAACAACTGATTGGGCCAGAATTTTAGAAAATTTGTCAAGCCGTAATCCAAAAAGCTCATAAATATGTATAAGGCTGTGTAGCTGGCTCAGTCAATAGCCCATAATAGGATTTGCTGTACAAACTGAACCCATCTTGGCCAGCTTTGAAGCGGACGAAGTGTTTAAATGCAAAAGAAGGCAAAAAAAAAAAAACAAAACAAAACAAAACAAAACAAAACAACGCAGCTTAAAGGCAAAACAATGAGATGTGTCTGCCAGTTGTGTTAGAGATTGTGTGTGTGTGTGTGTGTGTGTGTGTGTGTGTGTGATGGGGTAGTGTTGGATGTTAGGGGTGTTGCAACAGCAACAAAGACGCGTGACGGATAACAAATTGTGGTGCTTATGCTGGCCAAGTCTGGCCGGCATGGAAACCGCCCACAAGAGACAGATGGCAACAATGTGCCCAGGATATGGGAAAAAAAAGAAAAAAAAACAGGTACATGTCTGGCGTGACACGCATGTCAATGTAGAAAATCAATACTACACAGCTTGTCGCCAATTGCAGCACAGAGAGCACAGCACAACCAGCAAGCTTCAACTTTCAACCTGCAACCTGCAACTCCAGCAAACTCTGATTCCGAAACAACCCAAAAAATCCAAATGCAGCCATTTATTTTTTGTGTGTTGTTTGGACAAATGATGAAAATTCGACAGAGTCGGCAAAACATTTAATTCATTTTGAGTTCATTGAGCATTCTGCGTTGCTTGATAATGGGTAAAAAGGGTATAATGATTTTGTGCCAATGTATGTAACAATTAGAAGCAAACTTCTCCGACCCCCATTAGGTATATATATATTCCTAATTAGAATAAACAGTCGAGCCGATATAGCCATATTCATATGAACACGCGGATCTGCGAGACTATAAGAGCTAGAGACTTGAAATTTAAAATATATAGGTTTTCGGGTATACGGCGCAGATCAAATTTGATTAATTTTATCGATAACTGTCTCAGCTTCTCCATTATCGATACATTAATCATTTTCGAAAGCAATAAATGCCATAATTTTAAAGGCAAAATCTTCTAATTTACACATAATACACATATGCATATTATTTATTAACTTCTTAAATATTATCAAAATCAGATAACAAACATCGAAGCTATGATCAAAAATATATTCTCATATTGATCTCATTTCTATCAGCAGCCGCAAGCATTTTCTGTATGCATAAAAATGTATGTGTGAAAAAGGGATGGCATGATTATCAAAGCGAGCTTAAATTTGTTTCTTGTGTGCATTCTGCAAAACTCTGTTATCTACAATTGCGTGTACGTATATATGTATTTATGTATGTATGTATGTGTTTCTAGCCAGCCAATTAGGGATCAGTTCAGGTTTGCATTTATAAATATGTATTTCTTGTTATTTACTCTGTGCTTGCAAAACTTTTCAATGGGAAAAACTGTCAGTAAAATTTGAATACATTTAAAAGCTGTGTCAAGGGTATATCGTAGTACAGCTCACTCGACTACAGCACAATTGACGGAGTAAAGAGAACCCCCCCCCCCCCCAACCACCACCACACTAATCGTATCGGTCAGTGCCACAAATGTTGTTTGCATTATTGATAATGTGGCATTTACATCCTCAAATTTAATTAAATACAAATTGATTTATTGATGTGCGTTCAATGAAGGTTTTTGATCTTTTTGACTTAATAACCATTTAATTTGGCTACTTAGCCCCATAAAAGTATATTGAATCGTTATATTGATTTAATTTGATTTAATTTTATTTGAGTAAAATAGTGTTAAATGCCAAATTAGGTGCTTTAGAGAACTAAGAAATGAGGGTAAAATAACAAGAAGAAAGAACTTTCTCTAATTAAAATTATATCAATATTTTCACAGGCCGTCGACTAATAAAATAAATCATTTTCTTAATTGAAGATGAATCAGCAGTTGCCATAAATCAAGTGAAATATCATTTCATAACTAATGCCGAATGTTGCAATGAAAATCATCGACCCAATTCCCAAATTCGATTTCGATTCCAATTCCGACTGCATCTGGCTGCATTTTCCAGGAACACGTGCCAATTGGCCGGCAATTAAACGGATATGCAATAATTAGCTGGCTATCCCGGCCTGGTTCTCAGATGCCGTCAATGCCGCCACTGAATGTGGCACTAGTCGATGGTCGGTAGTTGGTTGGTAGTTGATGGTAGCAGTTTAGTTTATATCACGAAATTGTCTACATTGGGCTGCGAATCGATGCATTCATTCATCATTCGTTTACACAGCCAACACGGGGTGGCCCCGTCATGTTTACGTTGGCCGCATTCCGTTGAAGGAGCCGGCCGTGTTGCAAGTGAGCAGCAATAATTTAACAATGTTTACGTTGCCGCTTGTGGCATCATTGCAAAGTTCAAAAGCATCTGACGGGTGGACCAAATGATTGGCCAGAGACTGAATGGGTGACCAGGCGACAGACCACACAGACCAAACTGCCACAGTTTATTGACCCAAAGATAGGGTCAGTGACACTTGACCCTGCTAGTCTTGTATGCAGCAATCCAGATGATAACATTTTATTTATTCTTTAATAATTCAATTGTTGATAAATTCCGCTTTACAAGTTATTAGCAATTCATGTTCGCATCTATATGGACTGAAAAATGCTTGACCGGAAACGTTTTGGCCACAAAATGGCGTCTCACTGTGTGCATTTCCAGCCTGTGGCAGCATGTAACAGGATCAGGCGCAGGCCATTCTAGCCACGTTGCAAACGTGGCCAATATTTAGAAAGCAAAACTTTTCTATTATGCATGTATACATATATATAGCATGTATATATATATATATATATATAGTTCGTATAGCAACACCAACGACGCCCACACACGCACACATTATGTATATACATATATATATATATATATATATATATAGAGCTGTGCCAGTTATAGCAACCGCAGAAGTCCTGGCCAACAGTCAAAACAGCAGAGCCAAGCTGAATAAATAGTAGTAAATGCAACGGTTGCATGCCACCATTTTATGTTACTATATATTAGTTGTCATGTACAGTGAAGATTGCCCATGTGCTATATATATATATATAAAGTTTGCAGTTACAACATTCAATAATGTATTAAAGATTTGGTATAAGAAATATTCAACAAATAAATAAGTAAATCTCAAATTATTCAAATTATATTTTGAACTATATGCAACAGATTTTTTATTGAATGGAGTTCTTCAAAAGTTCTCTTTAGCGAGTGTGCACTGTACAGTCCTAACACTGATGCAATTTGGTGTAGGTCATGGAACTTTGCAGCGCTTTTTCCCCCCAAAAAAAACTCTTCTACATGGATTGTGTAAGTAACGAAAAACAGCTCTTGGGAGGCCAACAAGGATGGGGAAATGGTAGGGGAGGGGGGTGTTGCACTTGGGGTGTGCACAAAATGCCATGACTGCTGCCTGCAGATGGACACGCTAGAATCAAGTGCAGACTGGGTGGTGGGCAATGACTTTTACAATTTTTGGCAGCGCCTCCAGTTGAAAGAAGAAAAAATTACGTGAACCAAATCGTTGAACAAAAAAAAAAAAATATAAAAAAAATATATAAATAAATAAAAACGTCGAAAGTTGAGCGTAATTTGATTGCATCTGTCTGTGCTTGGGACTGACAGTTATTGCCATTTGGTAGCGATATTGTTATATTATATATATATATTATGTTGAAGTTTACCTCCTGTATCGTGTTTTCTGGCTTTTTGGTTGACATGTTTAAGAAGCGCTCCTGCGATTGACAAAACTTCTCCGTTTTCTTGTCAAACTTCTTTTTGTTCTCCTTGACACCGCCGATTTGTTTCTTCCGAAAGTCCTCCAGCGATTCAATAATATGTTTATCCGCAAGCGTTAACTGCAAAAAATCATATATATTGTCTTGTTTTTCATTCAAATTATTTAATTTTTTTTATACCATTTTCTCGCGTTCATCCTCAATGGTGCCAATGATGGCACCGAAGCGTTTTAAGCTCTCGCAGATCACATTCTCGTCATCGGTTTGGGCGGTGCCAATGCACTCAAAGTTAAAATCACTTAGCAGAATGGCCAATTGTTTCATCCGAGTGGAGAGCACTGCAAGTAAAGTAAATAATATAAAGTCAATTAATTTGCTAGTTTTATAAAATTAAACAAATCTTATTTAGAGCACTTTCTAGCAGTTTATTTTAGTTTGCACTCTCAAAATACTTAATATTTTTTGGAGGTATAGGATAATTTTAGTATATGAAAATCAATAACTTATTAAATCCCCATTTGGAAAGTTTTCATTTCTAGCAGCTATTTATTATATGTGAAAATGTTGGCTTGATGAGTTTTCAACATCACATTTGTTGGCACTATCCTCGTCAATAGCGATATTCCTTTGCATTGTTTCCCTGCCAACTTTCACTTTTGCTGATTGGCCTGCACTTTCTTTTCTCATCACCTCATCTCATCTCGCAGCCAATGTTTTTCACACAATATTATCCTCTTTGCAATATGATCATTAAGGATCAGTGCGATTAGGCAATAATCGTTAATATTGCTCATATACATTCGGTAGAACGGTGATTTGCTGGCTGGAGCTGGAGCTGGAAGGCAACCTCAAGTCCGAGACGGCACAAAACCACAAATGTGTAAAGCCGGGAAAGCCAGGTCGTAGAGCTCGTCAGCTTTGATGGGTATACAATTTTTTAATAGCTTGTCTTTTGATTAAAAACCATAAAAAAAAAAAAGTTTAATAAGCCATAAACTAAATGAGTGGGCCGCCCAGCTCAGAATAGTTGCTGCTCTTTTTTTTTTCATTTTTTTCTTCTTCATTTTTTCAATTTTTTCTCTTATTCTCTCTTATTCTTTTTTACGTGTTTTTTTTTTGTGTGTTTGTTTGTTTGGTTGTTGCTTCTGCTGCCGATTAAAACTTCTAAACTTTCTTTGGAGTTTTTTTCTTCTTTTTTTTTATACGAATTCATTTAGTGTCCGATTTGTAGGTGAAAGTTTTATCGCTCGGAACATTTACGATATATAAATAAAAATAAATGAAAAACAACAACAAAAACAACAAAAAAAACATAAACCATTTCACGTTTGCTGGCAGCCTAGCGAAACATATTTCATGCATATTTATTAGCATTATTATAATTATAACGATTATAATTATGAACCTTTCTGATCGTTTTACATTTCGATTCTTTGATTTGTCAGTGATTGTATTTGTCATTTGTCTGTTTGTATATCACATTGAATAAAAGCGGGTATTACAACTTTTATCTATACAGTATCGAAGGCATTGTCATGTAAATAAATTCAAGGTCATAGAAAATTGAAACCGCAAATACGTCTATTAAAAACTATAGTTGGAAGCTCTGTTTTTTTTTTTATTTATTTTATTTGAGGTTGCATCTGTTGATGGAATATTTATTGTGCGCAGCCAAGCATTGCTATTGTTGGGAAACTTTAGATACTTATGTAACCTATATAAATATATATATATATATATATATATATATAGAAGTTATAGACCGTGCTAATAAAAAAAATAAAGCCTATAATCAAAAATGTTATTCGCATGAAAATCAATTTGGTTTTCACAAACTTTGGGTTCTATATTTTTGTATACCAATTACCAACAATCGATTGAAATGCTAAAGATAACTTTGGAATTGATCTGATCTGCTTTTACGAACTGTGTGGATACTAATTCGATAGTAACGATTTTCCAAAGCCAACAACTATATTATAATTCGTTAATTTAACTTTTTTACATAAGTGTGTTAATTACCTTGTGCATTTGCTCTATTTATTTATTCGAAATGTGTTATTTTGAAGTCACTCTTGGCCTGGCATTCAATTTCTAAGACTATGATTCAATAACTAATGCATTTTTAATTGCAATGCTCAGTCGAATTTTTTTAAGAATTATCTGCGGTTTATTGGATATGGCATATATATATATATACATACATATATAAAAAAGTTAAGAAAGGACCTCAGATTGGAACTTTATTATCCCATGGTTCACTGTGAGTTTTTATGGATTGGCTGCCCCCAATGAATGTCTTAAAAGGCATGAAACTAAAAGGCCAAGAGAGAAGAGAGCTCGTGCACATAAATGGGTCAGGCACACACACACACACACATGATTATGGTTAAGGTTGAAATCCACATTTTAGCATACGCAGCATCTGAGAGGCAGCACAAAAAAAAAAGCAAAAGAGAGAAATATACATATATACATTTATATATATATACTTATATGTATACATACACACACGACTACAAAACAATAACAACAAATAGGAAACGTAAGATTCTTTTCTCTGGCAAGTTGAAAATAATAAAGAAACATCAAAACAACGAAAGAGTTAGACTATAAGATACCCTGCTAAGATTGTAATATATGCAGTGCAATTTATTTTAACAATTTGTGTGTGGTTTGTTTTTACTTGATTTTCATAATAAAGCTGACATTTTTTGTTTTGTCTTACCTTCATTATCTATATTATATTTACTAGGATATAATCATTTTAACTCATCAGTATATAGTCGTGACTGGCATACGTATGCTCTGCCTAAAATACTTCTTGTAACTGTAACACAGGGTATTTAGCTGATGCAAAGAACATGTCGAAGAAATCACTCGTTGCCTTTGGCTCTGCTTCCGACGCCTCTGCCGTGGCGGCAATCGCCTCCCTCCGTTTTAGCGACTGCGCCTGCGCAGCGACAGCGGCTTTGGCGTTGGCGTCGTCCACAGACAGTTACTGATGTGCGTGCGCGTGTGTGTGTGTGTATGTGTGTGCG
The DNA here is from genome assembly GCA_035042125.1 of Drosophila longiperda. NCBI lineage: Eukaryota > Metazoa > Arthropoda > Insecta > Diptera > Drosophilidae > Drosophila > Drosophila longiperda. The sequence goes on from JAWNLV010000185.1 coordinate 33,034, forward strand.
TATGTGTGTCTGTTAGCTGGTTTTTTGCTGTTGTGGTTTTTTGGCATGTTACAAATCTTTCGACATGGCTAAGGTCATTTCTCTTATTTTGGCCTACATTTTGCAGATATTTTGTGTGTTGGGGGTTTACTCGTTATTTTCATTTCTTTTTATGCACTCGTCTTCTGGGATCCATAATAACAACAACAACATCAGCATTAACAACCACTCACAGAGTCTGTTCAGTTCCTTTATGGTAGTTTTTATGACATCAGGCAGCGGACATGGCTGAGCTGCTCTGAACAAATTCTGGGCCCTCTTCCCGTACCCAAACCCCTGCCTGCTGTTGATTAATTGCATAATTTTAGTATACATTACACAAAAATTCATAAAGCTAAATTATTTGTTTACATACACACACACACACACACACACACACACACAGTTGATTTTTATTCACAGCCCCAATTAATCTCAGCCTTTTTATTAAGCACACACATACATTCAGTGCGTGTGCCTGTGTCTGTGTCATTTGAATCGTTGAAATTTTCTGATCAGCATTTAGAGTAAGTAAAAGAATATTCTATTTAATTATACGTTTCGATCGATCTTGCTTTGTCTTGGATAAAAGCCCAAGTGCACACTTATCATCGAACATTTTGATCAGCATTAGCATTTGCTTCAGAATTGGCACTTAAGCTTAATTTATTGCACATAACCAATAGAGAAAACTATACAGGATCGACTAATAAGACTAATTGGAGAATGTCGCCATACTCACACATACTTAGCCATGACTATGATAAGAATTAAGTTGTTGAATAATAATGCACTTCATTTAATTAGTACTTCCCGTTTATATTACAAACTGTTCAATATGTGGTTGTGGTTGTTGTTCTTTGCTAACAACAATAATGAATAAGATGGGTTGAGAAACATAAAGATGATAAATCACGAAATGACAAATATATATATGTATATATGAGCATACAATTGTAATCAAAGAAGTTTGAGCAAGTCAATGCACTGGCTTAGCTCTCAGTTCTACGCTTCAAGTTTTGGCAAACAATCCTACAATACAAATTCCAAACATTATTGCGCTTTGCATGCAAATGTTGACGTCGCCTATGGTTCCAGTTCCAGTTTCAGTGCCAGACAACAGTCAACGAACAATATAATTAGCATATACATATATACTGAGATACTTGCTTATGTATGTGTGTGTGAAAAATGATCGGAGTACTCAAATTTATAAGTAAACTGCAAATAAGGTTTCTACTCGGATATCTGGTATATGGTATATAGAATATAACTAATTCTCGCCATTAATGCTGCTCTAAAATTTGTATCTACATATATTTATATATATATATATATATATATACATAGGTGTATATATATACGTATCATGCCAGAGTTGACGTTGAAGTTAAGGTCGATTAGTCGCTCTCCTCTACCTCTGTCGACACTCCCAAGCCCACACCCACCCCCACACCTACCCCCTTCCAAAATCTCACACATTTACTGTGCATTATGCACACTTTGTTTATTTGTTGATTCTCATTTCTTACTTGTTTTCGTATATTTTGCTATGCTCCCTTGCATTGCTTTCATACCCTATACGCAATGCATAAGCGAGTGTATAAGTTATGCAATATACGAATATTGTGTTTTCCCACACGATATTCGACAAAACCCAAAATTATGCCCAAGCCAATCGCAGCCAGGCACGTATATAAGTTCTCTACTGTCATTTATGTCAGGGTATCTGCTCGTGGGGAACTCTTGATTAGAGCACTCTTGTGCTGTTTTCTTTGTGTTTTGCGGCTGCTTAACGCATCGCTGCATTGCATTGCCATCGCCATTGTCATGCTGTCGTCTGTCTGATAAACCGTTAGGCCGACTCTGTCTCCTTACTCTGTGTAAGCTGCTGCTGCTGTTGTTGTTGTTGTTGTTTTTGCTGGTACTGGTGCTGCCGTCTCAACTCTTTGCGTAGTCATTGCGAAAGTGCAACCGCCCTCGGGCTGGATCCAACTTTCTGCAACGCCAGCCAGCCAAGTCCAACCGTCAACCGTCATTGTCATTTGTCAAACGCCACGCGCAGTTTTATGGAATGCAAGCACACAACTCACACACACACACACACACACACACACACAGACAAAAGAGAGTCAACCTTAAAAAATATAACTGCAAAACAAACCAACAATAATTTTAGCGGTACCTTAATGCAAAAAGGGGCGTTTCTCCTAAAGTGAATATGAAAAATGCACAGTGTGCGCAACGAGCCGTAATCAGCATCCATAACAACAACAACAACAACAACAACAGCAACAACAAGATCTGTCTTAACTTAAACAACAACATTAATAATAAAGCCAACACACTGCATGGACCAAAAGGCAACGAAGTGCAAAACTGCAAATATCCCTTTGATCGATCTGTTTGCTTTGGCTAAATGTCAACTCAGATTGCTTATCAAATTATTCAACATAATTTAAATTGATTATGCGAACACAAACCGATCATTAAATGCAATTAAGAACAAAACAAAATCAATGATAGATTATTTATATGTATTAATAAAAAGCACTCAAAACATTTGAAATATGCATTTTCTATTCTTATTTACTCTCAGACGCACCCATGAAATGGGAATCAAAAATGGAAGGCAAGCCCAAGATAAAATACCCTCTGACAGAACTGGCTCTGTCTCTGCAGTCGAATTACTCAATTTAATTTTTAATAATTTTTTTATATGTAATGAAAACTTATATATAAAAAGTATGTCTATAAAGTTCTTGGAATTTTCTAATATCCTTTGCCAAAAACACTGTATTTTATTATTGACTAATATTATTTATTTTCTTATTCTTGTTAAAACGAAATTTCAACAGAATATGTTTACCAAGGTCGCGGACAAAATGCAAGGCAACAAAAAAACTGCTCATTTCTAATTTTGTTTTATAAAATTTTACAGTAATTTAAATGAATGAATCTTGTCAATAATAAAATATTTCTTTTTAAAAACTAAGTTACAAAAATCAAATTTTTCATATGTTCAAACAGTTTAAAGACATATATATATATGGATATATAACAATGCCCACAATCTACTTTTAAAAAAAATCCGAAACGCAGTTATGGCAAAATATTTCTATGCACACGCCTCGTTTATAATAAAGCCCACACTCTCCAGTTCCATGGCTATGTATAACAACACCAACAACACCAACAACAGCAACAACACCAACAACACCAACAACACCGACAACAGCAACAACACCAACAACACCAATAACAATAACAATTGTAAAGTTTCATTGAACTTCTGTTTGAGATATTTCGCTTTTATGTTTCGGTCAAACGAAGACTATCTTTAGATTCCGTTTGCCGGCACACACCATTCCCTGTGTGTGTGAGTGTGTGCGTGTGTGTGTGCGTAAATCACAAGTGCACAACATGTCAAAATAATAAACGAAAATAACTTGTCACTTCTTTGGCCAGGCGCAGAGTGAAAGAGCGACAGTTAAGACAGTTTAGACAAATGGACAGCTAGACAGATATACCTAGTCGTTGCTGAGCAGGGGCAGGGGCAGGGGCAGTGTTGGGAGAGGAGGGGGCTACAGCCCAGCATGATGTCCATATGTCATTGCTCCCGGTATTATTATATTATGTTGACTTTCTGACTTGTCTCTGATATTGTCGGCGCTTGTAAAATTGTAGCCTACATTTGGATTTTTGATTTTTTTTTTTTTTTATATATTTTTTGGTTTATTATTATATTTGTTTTTTCATTGATTTTATTATGTTTGACACCGAAAATTAGACCGATTTGAGTGTTTTGTGTGTAGAGAAGAAGAATGAGAATAAGAATTTATTTGAACGCTTACTTTTTTGTTTGTGACACTTGCTTAATCATTATAAAATCTTTTTTACATACATAAATACAAACATTCATATATATAAACATACATACATACATAAATACAAACATTCATATATACATACATACATACATACATAATCTTCATTATGAATGAGCACTAACGAATCAACGGTTCTTTTGTAATCTACTTACTACATTAGCGGTAATTTTTGGGTTCATCATACAATTTGCTCCCCATGTGTATGTGTATGTGTATGTGTGTGTGTGTGTGTGTAAGTGTCTCAATTTAGTGTGTGTCAGTTTTGTGTGTGTACTTTATAGTGTAGCCAAATTAAATGAACTTTTCATTTTCTTGCAGCGCCTTCGCTGGTGCTGCTGTTGTTGTTGTTGTTGCTGCCATTCTTTTTTTTAAGAACTTTTAATTGGATTTACCTATTAAACGTTAAGCGCCGCAACCCGCGTACAATTGATGAAAATTGTTAAGCTCTGCTCTAATTGGTTTCGGCTACCTCCATTCCAGGCCAAACGGACTAATAGGGGTGGGGGAGGAGGGCCGGAGGCATAGCTAATTAGGCGTAATTAAGTACGGCACGACGCTGTGGCACAATAAGCTTATGTCTATGCCGCACCGCACCGCACCGCACCGCGCACACAACCAACTTGCAACCAAACGTTAAAGGCCAAGCCGCCACCGAAAACGAACCCAAACTAAGCAAAAAAAAAAAAAAAAAAAAGCAGCATTCAGTTGAGGATCTAATTGAAAGATAGAGCCCAAATGCAGCTAGATTTAAAATTGGCTATTAGTGGAGAATGCATTCTTGGCCCTCTTTTTGGGCATGAGAAAAATTCACAACAATGCGATCAAACATGTTTGATACTCCAACAAGCATAAATTCATTGATAGTCAAGTTAAGTCAGAAACAACACAAAATTGTGTAAATATATTTCTGAAAAATGGAAAATCAAAGAAAGCATCGCCTGATGGTGTTTTGACTATATATATATATATATTTTCCACTTGATTCAGAATAAATATACCGTCAATTGTTAAATCAGCAAACACTCGCAACATTTAAATATAAAAAAAAAATCACACTATTTGTAAAAATAAAAGTTTTTACTTTCTTCAGCTGTTTGGTAAAAATTGTCCCAATAACTTCTTGATTGCGCTCTCAGAAACATAAAAATAATATATATATATGAATATTTATATATATTTAGGAATATGTACATATATTTGTGCATAGATGTTTCGCTCTGACGGTTCGATGGTGCGTATACGTTTTATTTATTGTTTCCGGATAAATATATTGCTCGACTTGTCGGCTACTTAATTTTTGTAATTGCTCTGCACTGCCAATGACGGCAGCGGCAGCGGCAACAGCAGCAACAGCAAAATCATCTGGGAGCGTCGCAAAGCTGCCAATGGAACCAGAAGATTGCTTGCTTGTTGATCCACTTTATGTTCCGTTTCGCTTTTTTTTTTATTATTGTTGTGGTTTTTATACCCTGAACCCATCCAAAATGTTTACCCGTAACAAGGGTATAACGGTTTTTTGCAAATGCACGTAACAGGCAGAAGAAAGCATATCCGACCCCAATACTTGGACTTGGAATTTAAAATATAGGTTCTCATATATCCAGCGCAGTTTGATTTTTTTTATCGATAACTGCCTCTTATACTTATATATGATTTAAATATCATCAAAATCGGATCACAAACACCGAAATTATGATCAAAAATATATTCTCGTATCGATCTCATTTCGATCAGCAGCCGCAAGCATTTTCTGTATGCATAAATATGCGAGTGCGAAAGAGATGGCATGATAATCGATGCGATCGTCAATTTGTTCTTGTGTATATCGCAAACCCCGTTACCTACAATTCCGCGTGCGTATGTACGTATGTATGCCCGAGTCTATAGCCAGCCAATTAGGGAACAGCTTGTAAACCTTTTTACTCTTCAGTGTCTGTGAGGGTGCAAAACTTATATTTAAAATATATTTAACAGCTGGGTTCAGGGTATATCGTAGTCGAGTCCACTTGACTATAGCCTTCTTGCTAGTTGCTGCTGCTCATTCGAGAGAGCTTTTGCAGTCGTCAACAACTCGTCATCAGTGTCAGGCTAAGTGACAGCCAAGAGTGATAGCCAACAGCGATAGAAAGAGAGAGCGAGAGAGACTGATGTAAGTCAGCCAGTGCTGTCAGTGGGATTGTCAACGTTTGACAGCAGCAACAATCATCACAGCAACTTTGGTCATATACCCTAAACCTTGGCTTAAATTGGGCATTGCATTATTTTCTTTGTTATGTTTTGCTCTCCCCCAAAATGCCAAACAAATTCAGCAGCTAAGAACAATAAACAAACAAATATTAAAATTTTCACAATAAGAAATATTATTTTTTTAAATACAAAATTCTCCCCAGAGTAAAACTATCAGAATTTAAATGTCTACTTAGTGGGTATCTTTCAGGAAGTATTTAACAGTGGGTTACGAATTAGGTATATTACTGAAGAGATATTTATTTATTTAATGTGATCTAAATTCAGTTGACTCAAAGAATTTTATTTAAAATAAAATGTAAAATTATACATAAAAAGAAAAATAAGAAATATTTATAAGATATGAATAACAAGAGAAGTGTGCATATATATTTATAAATATTTAATTAAAATTCAGACGAATTTGAATACACTGCACTTAATCAGTGCATCAAACAAAATGCAAATTAATATAATCAGGAAGTTAATGATGCGTAGATCATGTTCAAATAGTTATGCCTCATTAGGATAGATTAGGCATATGACACTAGAGGATTACATTGATTAAGATAATGATTGTTTTCATATTATTTATGTTGTTATTCATCATTCACATGAGCACATAATTAAAGGTATTAGCAGAGTGAATGAGTGTCTGTGAATAGTAGTCTTAAGTACTTATTGAATCCTTTTCAAACATGTGTGTTGAGTGTGTGTGTTAAGTGTGTGTTTTGTGTGTGTGTGTGTGTGTGTATGTGTTTTGATGGCAGTCATAAAATGGCTTTCTTTTTTTTTTGTTATTAGCTTTTGAACTGCGAGTGTGGCAGACTTATGTCTGTGTGTGTGTGTGTGTGTACACACACATATATTGTATGGCATATTATTGCCTGTTTCCGTTATGAGGTGCTCTCAACTGGAGGTTGAAGGTGTAGGCAGAAGAAGGCAGCTGCTGCCAGACTTTGCTTGCAAGCAACAAGAAGAATTTATATCTATACTGAAATTACAAAAATGTATATATATATATATATATATATACCAAGTTGATTGAGGGGCAGACACCGATGACGATGAGGATGAGGATGAGAATGACGATGATGATGCGGTTGATTGTGTTGATGATGGTGACGAAGTGCAACCTATACTGTTGGGCGTAGGTCGAAGGCGCACCTCTCTTTACTATCTCTGATGATGTTGCTTTTTATGCTCAACCCAATTAAAATGTATATATATATATATATATATATATATGTGTGTATGTATCGCAGTCACTATTGCAATAATACTGTTGACAATTATGGCAAATAGTGGAGTGCGGATTAGGTCATGCATGGCAAAATGGCCAACGACTTTAACGGCGTGTTACCAACAAATCGACAAACAACTATTAATGCTGTTGCTGCCAATGACCCAGACCCGTTCAATGAACGTAAGCAACAACAAATCATTGAGCAACTGGGGGTAAAAAAAAAAAAAAAAAAAAAACCCCATAAAAAACAGTAAAAAAAAAAAAACAGGCAGCCATTGACATTGGCAAAGTCGCCGCATTGCGTAAAAGTTTCCAAAACAAAAACTGCAATTGCGAATTTTTCAAGCGCTGCCTTTGACTGTGGTACAATTTGCAGTGGCAAATCAAGCGAATGTCACAGCCAGCATTTTGCCCCACTCTACGAATACAGCAACCCGCCAACACTCCCCCACCATCTCCCCATTCCTCTACTACAAGCAAACCATTGAAGCGGCCAGCCGCTTGCCTTTTTTTTTTTTGTATCTGTATCTAAACTTCTGTATTATTTTTTATTTATTTTTTTTTTTTGTAATTTTTTGTTTTTTATGCTGTGCTGCAAAATGCGCCAATGTGGAAAATCGGTTTCGATTACAAAGTGATAAAAGCGGCTTTAAAATGTATTGTAGAAGGGAAATAAGTTGTTGCTGATGTTGCAACTGGCAGAGGCATCATTGTGTGCGTGTGTATGTGTGTGTGTGTTTGTGTGTGATCTACATAAACATAATAAAATTTGAATAAACCACTGTCAATGTCAAATCTGGTCTAGCGCGAATTTAGTTGATCTTAAAAAGCCGCAAATTTCCAGAAATAGATAATTTATTTTTATATTTGCTTAATTAATTATTTAATAAAATAATATTTACAAGCCTTAATTTTGTATATTTCAATTTAATAGCTTATTTTGTCCAGTGCGAATCCAAAAGAATAACTAACTTAATTTTATACCACAAAATGAACATATTTTAAAGTTTTTGAATTCTATGGGTTAATTTAAGAGTTCAGCAATTGTGATCCCAAAAACGAAACCATTGGAAGCAATCAATTACATCTGCCTGTGTTGCTGTTTTTTGTGCAGATCTGTCAATTTTGCAGTATTTCAGTATTTCAAGCAAAAGTGAAATTTGACAAACAAACAATTTCAATAGAAAAACTGTGTGCAAACAAATAAAAAAAAAAACAAAAATTGTCAACGCTTCTAAGCGACCCAAACAAACAACAATTAAAAGTGAAAATTTACAAACCATCTTTTTTTTTTGTTGTTGTTGTTGTTGTTGTTGTGACTAATTTGAATAATAAACAAAAAGCAGCAACGCCAGCAAAACAAAAATACTTTTTAAAATGCAACTAAAAAACTAAGCTAAAAATAACAACAATAACAATAACAATAACAAACCAAGCGATCCGCATAAAATTAACTTGCGCTTTTTATTCGCCCATTGACTTTCTCGTAGCTTGACGACGCAGAGTCGCCGCTGGCTTCATTGACGGGTCGCGCGGCACTTTGACATTTGCACACATGACCGCACCGAATCCCCCTAACCTTCCCTCTTCACCCCTCTCCACAACCCTGTGTGTGCATACAGCCAAACTCGGGCAAGCCAATGTGGCCAGCTCACATTCATATTTTGTTACACGCATCTTGCAGATACTTTTTGTTTATTTTTTTATTTCTTTTTGAAATTTTTATCTTTTTTTTTTTGTATTTTTTTATGCCACTTTTCCTCCTTCATGTTTAGTTTTTCGCTATGCTGCCGCTGCTGCTGCTGCTGCTGCTGCTTCTTCTTCTTCGACGCTTGACTATTTCAGTTTGCAATTAGTCGGCCATTTTCATTCATAATTGCCACATGACACGCATAAGTAGCTGCCTCAAATGGCAACACGTCGCGCCATCGAAGCGTTCCATCTCTTTTCATCTCTGATGATGTGCGATCTGCCATAGCCAATCTCCAATCTTCAATCTACAATTCAACTCAGCTCAACTCAGCTCAGCTCAGCTCATCTCATCGTGTCCGACGACACCAACAATTCTCATTATGCTCATTAGCAGCTCTAATTCCAACCGTCTATTTGTCTATCTGTCCATCCGTCCGTCTGTCTTTCAATGGCTTTAAATGTATCTGTATCTGTATCTGAATATCTCTAAGCGCTGCTGCATTCTTGCTTTTGTTTGGTGTTTATATTTTTATTTTTATCTTTAACCCTTTACCATTTCAAACCGCTGAAAGCAGCTCCGTTTTCCAATAATAATATATACATACATATATATATATATATATATATATATATTATTGAATTATATATTCAATATATTTATTTACAAACTTGCTAACAAAGTAGGCTTATAATCGAGCTTTGGCAACTAAAAAACCGTTTACATGTTGTTTGTTTAAATTTTCTATATTTTTGTTTAGCTTATTAACATAATTATTTCGATTACATTTGTTGTGCTCATTTTAACAAATTGATTTTGATTTTGTGTTTTGTTTCTTGTCGGTTCTTTGTTAATTCTTTGTTTCTGCTGCCTTTCTGATGATGATCATCGTGCCCCAAAGTGTCGAAACAACAAATGTATGAACAGCAACCAAGGTCTATGGTTCAATTATACCCAAAATCATGGCAAATAGAAAACGGAAAAACTAACAAAGAACTAAAAAAAAAAAAAAAAAAAAAAACTGGGAAACAACTTGCAAAAACAATGATTATCGTTGCTTAAATACCCTTCCTAAATATCTGAGTATATTGTGAACTATAAACAAAATAATGCTAATCTTGTTGAAGAAAAAAAGATATTGCATATAATATAATTTTCGATAAGTTTTTTCAGTTTTTTTTTTTTGTTTAATTATCCTATAACATTCTTTTCCAGCTAGAGATTGTATAATGTAAATTATGGCATAATTATATTACAGATATTTTTTGTGTGCTTTTCAATTTATTTATAATTAAATAAATAATTGCATTAGTTTAAGCAATTTTAATTGTATTACTTGATTAGATTTTTTTTAAAAGTTTTCAAACTACGATTGAAACGACAATTGTTTTGATCGAGTCGAAAGGTTAATCGCTGGCCAAGGGCCGACCGAGGGTCGAGCTGATCCCCCTTTCTATCTGTGTTCCTCACCTAACAACAACATTCAAAGTCGTCATTTTCATAATGATGCAAACACGCAGAGAAGAACAATAACAAGTGAGAAAGCTGTAGTCGAGTAAGCTCGACTTGGATATACCTTCAATCCAGCTGATTTTATTATTTACAGAAATTGAGAATATATTTTTAACCATTACTTAGGTTTTTTTTCCGATCTTGATTTTAAATGTGTAGTTGATTTATAATACATATATATGTGTATTCTGTATTTATAAGATTTATTGCTATCGAAAATCGAAATATGTCGATAATCGAGAAATAGAAGCTGATCTCGATTAAATAAATCAAACTTGATATATATCTAAATTTAAAGTATCTAATTCTTATAGTCGCTGTTCGACTCGACTATTTATTCTGATCAACAATATATATAATATTTTTTTTACTCATTTTTAATGTGTTCAGTGTATAAAAACAGCAAACTTGCAAAATGAATATCTCATTTTTGCAAGGCAATTGAAGAAGACTAAAGAGATAAAATTAAGGTAACAGAGGGGGCAGTTGGGGTGCACGTGAGCGATTGCAATATAAATACGCATATCCATATATAACTACATATATATATATATGCATATATGTATGTAATCGCATAAACGATAAGGTATATAAATCTTGTTTTATTGCATTTTTCATATTAATTGAGGATATTAATTATTTCTATAAGAAAAATCTATGTTTATGTTATGCATTTTTTAAGAAGGAAACCCAAGCTTTGGCTTACTATTAATTTATGTTATTTGAGTATATTTTTTAAGTGCATTTGCCTACAGCTCACCCCCCCCCCCCCCCACCCAAACTCACAAACGACCCTTTTATTGACATTGCATTGTGGGAAACTGAAATCTAAGCCTGGCCAATGTTTTCTATTGTTTGCTGTTGCTGCTGTTGCATTTTAATTAACAATTGCAACTAACACGACAGCTTCAAGCACACACACATACATACATATATGTATATATGTATATATGTATATATATATATACAGTGAGTTGTACGCATACAAACAGCAAGATAAATGCTCACAAACATCAGCAGAGTTTTAGCCACAAAACGCAGTTGGCAATTGTTGTTGTACATTGAACTTTAAAATTGCTTGGCACGAAAATTTCAACGCACGTAGGACCGACCGTCAAATGTTGCGGCCGGCGCTTACAACATGTTGCCTTTGCATCTGGCAAGCAACATTCGCAACGAGTTGTGCAAATGCAACAACAGCGGCGGCGGCGGCAGCAACAATGAAAAAGAAATTGTAAATGGTAAGTGGTAAAATGTAAATGAAAATGAGTTTGTAATTTTCAAGCAGGAAAACAATTGCAGCAATGCTGGCTGGCAGGCAACTGAACAACTACTAAACGCAGTGGCAACAATTACAACAACTGCAATAGCAACATCAAAATCAATTAAAATGAAATTGCGTAAAAGCTTTGTTGCACCCCAAAAACAAAATGAAGTGCAACCTGGCAGGCAGCCAGGCCAAGCCAGACCAGGCTAGACCAGGCCAGCCACTCAATCATCTAATCAGCTACCCAAATTGTGTTGTGCAGTGTTTTCCATCTCCATCAAAATCAATTTCACTAGACAAACATATCACTGAAAACTACACACAATCAAAAGATTACAATAAATCACACAATAAATTACAAAATAACAAATAAAACATATTAAAGAAATTTAAAAAAAAAAACACTTTTTTTTATTTTAGGCAGTCATTTATTTAAATTTATATATAGTCAGCTGAACTTTAAAATATTTAAGATGGAAAGTAAACCCAGAAATTTCACAATGCGGAAATATAAGCTCTTTATGTTTTTTTTGGCAACGCGACAATTTTAATAATTGTTTAACTACAAAAACTATTAGTATAATCTGCTATATATATAGATTTTTTTTTTTTTTTTCATTTTATATATATACAAATTTTTAATGTCTTTCTATAAAGATGAGAAATTTATTGCATTTGCAGTTTACGTCAGAGTTTCCAAGCTGCAATCACAGAGACCTACCCATATGTAAACATATATATATATATATATTCACAAAAAACAATATATATATATGTATATTTATATATATAGAAGTGTGAGCAGAGTGTGACGTCTACTGGAGAGCTCTCAGCATTTGCATGCAAAGCGCAATAATGTTCGGAATTTGTATTGTTGGCATACCCGGCGAATGGAAGCAGGATCGTTTTTGGGATTGTTTTAAAATTGTTTTGGATTGTTTACCGACACGATCGGCGTTCATCTCAGCATTGAGTGCATTGACATTTTCAGTATTTAAACCTATACTGATGATTTTAGTAACCATACATACTAATTCCCCTCTTACTCTGTCGCCGTCTCTGTTCTATCTGTCTCCTTATATATTCATTGTACGATTTATGTATTTTTTTCCTAATTGTGCTCCATTCATGAATAGATTTGGCCAAGCATGCGGCTAAGTGATTATTGTTAATATAGTTAGCATTCGCCTTTGTCTATCAGCAGCTGCCACAGACGCAACAGTTGACGTAAAGTCAAGTATTTAATTTCAGTTATGCTTTAAGCAAAGAGATAACCGACTCAAGAATACACTTTGCAGGTTTTTTACATACGATTTTTGTATATATATATACATATATATATAAATATATATATACACACATATCTACAATCCCATAAGGCTTCGTCTTCTTATTCACCTTCATCTTCTTCATATTCTTCATCATCTTTTTTTTACCTTTTCCTCTTCATCTTCTTTCGCAGCAGCACCTACAACAATAACAATCAACAACGAGAGCGTAATGGAAACGCAACTTGAACGCAATAAGAGGGGATGATGAAGTCAACAAGAGCTGCACTATACTTACATACATACATACATACATACATACAACATAAATAAAAAAATACATACATACATTCGTACATACATACATTCGTACATACATACGTACATACATACATAATTGTATATTATTTTTCAAGAGATTATGTAAATATACAAATCAGTTCTTAATCAGCATGAAATCACTTTACGATTGCGTAGATAACGTTTAGTGGATATCCAATTCGATAACAATTCTTTTATAATAATCGAAAAATACGATACATACTCAAGCCTTACATTAACCATTTGAAACAACTATTTTGATGAATAGTTCGGCTCTAACGAATATGAGTACTCATTAATCACTTTGAATAATTAAAAACAAAAAAAAATATTAAAGAAAAAAACAGCAATTAATTTCGAGTTAATTACAAGTTGTAATTCACAAAGCAAACAATTTAAGATAAAAAGCCAAAACTTAAAAGCAAACTGGAAAGAGGAAGAATGAGAGAGGGGGAGTAAGAGCGCGAGTTCGAGTGGGAGTGGGAGAGAAAAAGAGTGAGAGCTGGAGCAAAAAAATAAAAACTAACTAAAGAAAGAGAAAAAGGCAATGACAGACAGTTGACTGACAACCTGTTGATCTTTTGTAGTATTTGGCGCAGAAAAAAAAAAACAAACACATACACACAGAGGCACACACATTCTCACACAGCTGGGCGGACATGTGGCATGCTAATTACATGTTTTTGTTGTGGTCGTTGTTGCCTTTGCAAAAGTCTCAATAACAAAAGTCTCTTAAATGTCAAGTGTTTCTTTTTTTAAATAAGTTTCATTTATTAAATTTCATTTATTAGTGGAAAGATAAGTCAATTGTGTGTAATTCATTGTAAATAATTCATTTATGAACGAAAAAAGTTTTATAAAAACAAACAGAAAATTATAAGAAAGAATATTTGGTGAGAAATAAATACACTTAACTTTAAATTAATCTGTACTTGCTTGCTTATATATATATATATATATATATATATAGAATTATTGTATGGGGTTCATCTTACCTGTAATAAGATATAAAGAAATAAATATATTAATTATGAATTATGACTAAAATAAAGGGCAAAATTTATTCTGCTGTGCAAAAATCGTATTTCTTGAACAATTTCGTTCTGTTTTTTTAAGAAAGTTGACAGCGTATATAATATATGAATTTATATTAAAAATAAAAACATAATTTAAGCTTATAATCAGTTTGAGCGGAAGCGCATTTTGTTTTGTAAGCAATCTAAACTTAAGCAACAAATATATTTTGACATTAAACATGACTCAATGAGTGAGCTAATTTGTCAAATATTATTCCCATTCTCTTTATATCTCTCTCTCCCTCTCTTTATCAATCTCCAACCTAACTGACAATACAGAACGACCTTGACAATGCCGTTTTTATATCTCTATATGCATTCATTACATTTTTAAGGCAACAGTTTTTTTTTTTTTTTATTTTTATTTTTTACTTTGTCAATGTTGTCGATTATCGCAAAAACACAAAGTAAAGCCAACAAAAAAAACAATTGATATGCGTGTGTGTGTGTGTGTGTTGAGATTGTTTCTTAATGACTGCGTCACCGGATGTCATACACAAAAAGCAGCCATGTGCTAACTGCTGATATTGATGCCTTCATATAGAAATTGAACGACATTTATTAAAACAGTCAAATGAAAACGAAATGAAATTAGTAAGCATGACGGCATGTCTCTCTGTGTGTAAGTGCGTATGCGTGTGCATGCATGTGTGTGTGTGTGTGTGCTAGTGCGAAAAGAGGAAGACAAAGCTCAGGGTCATTATTTACTTGCTGCATATTGGCATTATCATGGCCATTTACACACACGCACGTTTATATATATATATGTTTATTATGTACTCTAGTTATCTACATTGCCTTATCGACTGTCCAGTGCGCCACCATACAGAACAGCTTCCAACAACACAAACAGCTGTAACTCACAACAACAACAACAACAACAACAGCAGCAGCAAAAACACACGAAAATAAGAAAACGATCAAAAGAAAGTAAGAAATCACAAATTTATGGCGCGCTCATTGTCATTGCTCGGCGTCTGTTTTCATGCATTTCAAGTCTCGCCTTGTCTCGTTTCGTCTTGCCATGTCTCGTTTCGTCTCTCTCTCTCTCTGTTTTGATCGATCTACCCAGCATCAGTGCAGTTGGTTTGAGTCTTCACGGCTTGGTTTCTTTCGAATGACTCACTGCAATAGCAACAGGAAAACAAGTACTAGTACAACAACAACAACAACTAGAACAACAAAACAACTACTGCAGCAAATACAAATAAAAAAAACAAACAATTTACAACTGCTTGCAGCGACGTTCGTTAAGAGTCGCATTGCTGATTTTTTAAATGTACCCTTCTTTTTTTTTTATATATGTTCTTGATTAGCGCCCACATATTGAGAAGCAGTGAGATTATCGATAACAAATGAATAATCATAATTGCTAACTATTGATCGATTTCACTTACTGACGTGTATCGAAACAATCAATCGAATTGAGTATAGGGTATCTGCAAGTCGAACACATTCAAAGAGATTCTCTTCTGACTTGTTTTCTTATTTAATTTTTTTTTTTCTGTTGTGATTTTTTTTTTTTTTGTAGGCAATTGCCGTAGCCGTTCGATCAACCTTTGCAAATGACCCAAATTTGGCGCGATATTCACAATCGATTCGGTTTTTGGCTTCGACTTCCAGTTCGACTTCAGTTTCGACTTCGACTTGGAACTTGGCACTTAGCGCACTTGTCGTGCAGCAGCAGTTGAGCATTGCTTGGTATTTGGGTTTATTGGCTGGTGTGTGTGCGTGTATGTTTGCATGTGTGTGTGTATGTTTGTATGTGTGTGTGTATGTTTGTATGTGTGTGTGTTGGTGTGTGTGTTAATGTGTGTGTGTGTTGGTTGGTGCTTGCATCGTGTATGCCCAGCAGACACAGTCTCATATAAAATTCTGTTATAGTTTCGTTGTTGTTGTTGTTGTTGCTGTTGTAACTAATTGAAAGTTAATTTGCACATGGTAAGTAAATGCAACTGTGAAACTTTAAGGTACACTTTGAATGCTAAGTTTCTGCTGTTTGTCTCCCAGCGACTGGTTTCTTGTTTCTCTGTTTGCTTAGCACTTTTACTTTTTCAATTTGCTTTGCAATTATTTTGGTCAACTACCGTTTATGCCCTTCACCCAAGCGAAGGTTGTGCCTCTAAGCCCCCCATAGCACACACACACACATACACACATACACAACATCGATGTGCCCGTTAATTGTCTTGCGTTTATTTACAAAATTTCACCTTTATGCATTTGACTCGATTTCGTATGCAGCGGATGAAAGAGCTGTAAATACACACAGTTCATATACATTATGTATATATGTACAAAGATATATATATATGTACAAATATATATATGTACATAGGTAGATAGACACATTCTGTGATACACTTGAAAGGGTTAAGAAAAAACCTGCACATCGTAAAGAAAACCAATGGCTAAAAAATTGTTTTAAATTCCTTTTCAACAAAACCACAAAAGTCAGAAGTATTAACTGAAATATATATTTTTTTCATAATTTCAAAACATTATGGATTTTCAGCCAGAGCTGAGACTCTGATCAATGATTTTGTTTTGATGATAGCGTTGCTACGTTGCCTTTAAACTGGCCAAAATAGGTAGCTGGTTAATAGTCAAATTTCGGCCAAAACCAAAAGAGGTAAGACATGCCGATGACATTATCAACTGCTAAAAAATTACAACAAAAAAAATAAAAACAATTGTTTTAAAAGAGCTAGGAAGAGATACATTTTCTTCTTAAACCAAACTCGAATTTTTTTGTTAATTGAGTTTGTCTTTATTTGGCAAAGATTGAATATCAGATGCAGCGCTGAGGCAGACAAATTTTGCAACTGTGCATATATGTATGTTTTTAGATATATATATATAGATATATATATATATACATATTGCTTTTGTCGCAACAAATAATCTACGCCCATACAAAAATAGTGTTTGCTTTTTCATACTCTTAACGAAAGTATTGTAATTTTGTGGAAAAGTCATGCATATATATACAAATATATATTCGTATTCCGTAGTCGGTTCGATATAGCCATCTTAATGAAACTTTATGCACTCAATTTTTTATATAATAATATAATATAATTAAATTTGGCAGTCAGCAAGAGTATGCAATTTTCGGAGTGACCAAATATATCATGTTTTGTCAAGGATTTACCTAATTAAGCTTGACTTATGTACACATGCCAAAATCAAAGAGATTAGCGCAAACAAATAAATGAACATTAATCATTATTTAAATTGGCATTTAATTATATGCATTAACTACTTACTAAAAAAAATTGATAAACAACAAAAAATGAGAACAAAGACATAAAATGTGATTGTGACAATTTGCAATGTGTTTTTTCAGTATTTATCACATTAAATTGTAACTTCTACTTTTCGTATTTAAAATTAATATCTGTGCACAACTCGTAGTTCAGTCTATAATCTCTATATTTGGTACTATAAAAGTCAGGGACAATTTGATGCTGTGACATCAGCGACATGACCAAACTAGGGCAATCTTTTGTGATCGTTTGTGATTGTTACGATGACTGTGTGCAGCCAACCAAAAGTGGTAATGTTAAAAAATACACATACACACAGACACACACAGACACACACATACATACACACACAGATACATGTATATATGCCATAAGCTGTTGGCTTGCGCATATTTAAAAGATATGCGATTCTTTTGGCCTTACTCTGATATGAAGCGCATGAGCTCATAATTATAATAATTCTAACAACAACAACAAAATATATCCATTATCGCTTATGGTTAAAATATTTCAATTTTGTATATAGATAAATATGTGTTTGAGCATAAAAGTGAAATCGCAAAGAAAAGTTGCGCACGCAAATTTTGAATTAAACGGAAAGTGACAAGGGAAACCTGATTATTTATTAAAAGTTATTGTTTATATTTATTTATTTATAATTAATAATAAGTGCTAAGAATATATCTGCAACTGGCTGGTGGCAATGCGTAAAACTACAAGTGTAAAAAATAAAATTGTACTAAAAATAGGCTGACAAAAGCTGAACAACAAAATGTTCACCTGGCTACCAAAAGTACCAAGTGGCACGTAAGTAAAAGCGAACAAATGCACAGATATGTGTGTGTGTGTGTGTGTGTGTGTGTGTATGTGTGCGTGTGTGTGTGTATGTGTATGTGTGCGTGTGTGTGTATACATACATTTTTTGTATTTTATTTTGGCTCAATGTGTGATAAAAGAATGCCGCCAAACAGCAACAAAAGAGAGATGAACGCGAGTCGCTGCGAGATCGGAGATGGAAGATGGAAGATGGGGCCTGCTATATCATATCGTGGTATATCACTAAATGATGGGGGTTAAGAGGGGAGGGCTAAAGTGTATGAGCACGAGAATTGAAAAGAATTTCACGTCTGCTGAAAACCATTTGGTCAAAAGGCGACTGCTGTTGCTGCTGCTGCTGCTCCCATTGGCTTTGGGGCAGACCTGAAGACGGCTGCCTGTTTAACAGCATCAGCATCAAATCGTGCTGTTAGTTGTAGCTTTTTTTGTAGCTGATTTTATTATTATTATAAATATTATTATTTCTAGTGTTGTTGTTGTTGTTGCCACACACTTTGCAGAACACATGCATGCAATACGCGCCCCGCTCGCGCATTTAAATTTAGTTTTAATTTGTTATTTGTCTGACTGAAATTGATTAAGGCATAAATATTAATTGTATAACCTATAAATATATATTAGATATATATCAACTTATTAGATATATTTTTATTACTCAGTTTTATAGGGCATGCGCTATTCGTTGTAATTTAGCTTTGGCATTCTGCAAATTTTGTTTATAAAAAAGTATTTCACAAATTTTTTTTTTGTTATAATTTGTTTTGTTTTTTTTTTATATATATTTTGCCCGCCAGTCAAGTCAAGATATACCAAAGTCCGTTGGTGTAAATGTTTATATGTTTATATATATATACATATGATTCTATATATATAGCAACTTTCACTGATTAAAGCTTATGGCGATAAAACTTAGAACACTATATCATATATAGCTCTTTTTGAAACAATTTCTGTGTTTGGAAATCGCTTCTTTGTTCTTTTTTTTTTTTTTTGTATGATTGCATTATATAAAGAAATGGACAAATTTTAGCTGAGTTCGTTTTTTGGTTTTGTCTTCTCTTATAAATTGTTTGTGTGTTTGGTTCTTCCGATTGAACGGCAATATGGCCATTAAAAATGTATATATATATATATATATATATCTATATATACGCTTTTCTATATATATATATATATATATATATGTATATATTGCTGGCGGAAAAAAGGCGAAGGCCAATCCAAAAAATTAAAAAAAAAAAACGCAGTTCTCAATCGTAACGTAACTTAAATTAAGTGCTAATTGTTAAAACACTTGAGAATATTTATATTGTTTTATTTTGCATGTTCAAATGTTTTTTTTAGTATGTGTGTGCGAGTGTGTGTGTGTGTGTGCAATTAAAGTGATTTTCCACACTGACGTCAATTTTGTTGTTGGTTTTTAAGTACAAAAATCTTTTCTATTTTATGCTTGCATTTTAAACATAATCTTTGGCCTTTATTCTATACTATAAATAATTATAATATTATTATAAAGTGCAGTTAGGCATAACGGGATAGACATCAAGTTGTTGCCAAGTAATATATTGAAAGGTATTTAATTTTCGTACTGCCCAAATTATTTGTTGCTGAAATGTCTTTTTTTTTATTTATTATAAAAATCATTTAGAATGTTATTGATAGGATAAGTGCAGTTCTGATTGCAATGTTGATTGCCTGTATAATTAGAAGCCATATCAATTTCAAATAAGCATTAAATTTCATTGTTTATCCAGTTTTTTAATTAGCTCATAAACAACAACTAAAATAATATTTTCCTACAACTAGTTTTCTAGTTTCTGAGAAAAGAGAACCGATTGAAACAATGTTTTGCGACACAAATTTAATATGATTTATTGCTAAAGTTAGCTTGTTAAACTACAGATAAGGAAACAAAGTCCAGAAGAAGAAAGATGATAACAAGTTGATGGCAGCGGAGAGGAGAGGGGAGGAGAGAAGAGGAGAGGAGAGAAGAGGAAGCAGCGCAACAATGATAAAATCCTCGATTTGAATGCATTAACATTAACAAGTAAAACTATATAGAAAATATGGAGAGAAAAAAATGACTCAAATATACAAAAGAAATATTATGAAGAAGAGAAATATATAAAAAAAAAACACACACACATAAAAAATAAAGAAATCGGTGAAAACTTTGCATTTTGTGCAACGACACGTATTGGGGTACAAAAAACTGTGCCTCTAAGGGGCAGGGTGGTGTGTACGGGTGTGTGTATGTACGTGTAGATGCCGCACCCACGTCGATGCTGCGACTCTGACATGTTTGTGTGTAAGCAACTGCACTTGCGATTATCAGGCACACTCAATGTGTGTGCGTGTGTGTGTGTGTGTTGTTGGAGTTCGTGATAAAAAACAAGCTAAGAAATGAATAAATACGCGACAAAATACAAATGTTCACAAACAAGATGCTGTAAATAAACATACATACAAAAATACATATAAAATACATACATACATACGTGCACTACAAGTACATATTTACATACATATAAATGTTACATTTACTATATTTAATTTCATTTAATAGGGCGTTGACTGAACGATCTCCAAGTTAATTGCTCTTTTGTAGCTGGTTGCATTCCACTTGAGCATATCCATTTATATATATATATATATATATATATATATTCGTATATATTTCGTCGTTTCGGCTTCAGACTTTGAATATTATTAATAATTGTATTGTACAAAAATTGCAGCGTAAACAGCAAATTTAGAAATTAATTCTTATTTAGAAAATTGTAAAGTATCAAAGCCATTTTGGGTAATTAGGAAAAGTGCGTTAAGTCGAGGCACGCCCACCAACGCCCACTATCGATTTATATTGATAAGATATATCAGTCGATAGACCTCCTGCTGACACTTTAAGCCAACTTACAGTTGACTGAGATTAGTCAATTCATCAATCTTAATCAACGTTGCCAAATTATCGCATTCAATGATTAATTACAGCTAAAAAAAAAAATAGTTCTTTCGATATAAAAATAAGTATTGGCAATAAAAATACTTTTTGAGAAATCAAGTCAATTTTGTAATGCCAGCCTGTAGCTCTTTTGCCAATACTAATACATATATATATACAAATATATATATATATTTCTTTTTTTGTTCTTAAATTGAACAATAGTTTTCAATATGGCTTTAGCTGATTTCTTGGCATAAAAATGTGATTTATTTATAAAATTTATTCGAGATTCGATTGCATTTGCGTCATTTGCGCCCTTTATCGACATGTTTGGAATTCATTGTGATTATTTTAACAAATGATTTCTTTTTATTTTTATTTTTATTTTTTTTTTGTATACTTTTCATTTACGTTGCTGTTTTCACTGTGGGGATTTTGTTAGTTTGATTATAGGTGCTGAAACATTCATTTGTTGTGGCACGAACTGCACGCATCTGTTGTTGATTGTTGTTGTTGCCATATCATATTATTTACCACTGCATGAATGCCAATACAAATATTTCTGCTCGACCATAATTCCTAATTTTGTAGAAAAATTTTGAAAACCTAAAAATTCTCCAAAATGCTAAAATTACAATGACAATAACAATATTAACAGCAATAGCAACAGTAAAGCGTTAAACTTACAAAATGGTGGCAAATGTTTGTTAGTACAAATTCCCAGAGATCTCATAAGTTTGTCTGTGTGTGTGTGTATGTGTGTGTGTGTATATCCAATGCGGAAATGTTGTTTGCTTGTTTACAAGAAAATTGTTTTAACATTTTGTTATTGTTGTGTTTTTTGTGTACATCTCACTTTTTAGCCAGTTCAGGTAAATGCTTAACAAAGGGTAAAATTAAGTTGCGCAAAAGTACGTGGCAGATTCGAAGAAAGTAGCAACAATTGAGTCGATTTGGCCATGTCAGCTTGAGCCTTTAAACTTGATATATAAATTCTTGTTTATCATACGCAAATAAAGTGTGTTTGAGCATATTGATAACTTCTTTTGCTTGCAAACTATCAAATTCAATCGATTACCGATTTTAATCGATAGTCATGATATTAATTATCATCTGTAAAACTAAGCATTTTATTTTAATTAGTTAAATGTTCATTTTCTCTCTGTACGTTTGTTTAACAAAAAAAATAAATAGAGGTTTCATCATTCAAGTATAACTTTTATCGATTAATATTACAGCTTTGGATTTGAAATTGAAATAAACTGAATTTTAACTACTATATACTATATATATGTAGTAGTAGACAGTTTTAATAAAGAATATTTTGTTATTATTTATTTATTATTTTGAAAAATTTCAGTTTATAAAATTAGTTAATAAAATTATAGTTACAAATGAAATGAAATAAAATAAAACTCAAGTTGAAATTGAAATACAAAATAAAATATTTTAACAGAGCAGAAATTGTTAAATATTAGTAGCCTATATATATATATATATATATATAATAATAATAATATAATATATAATAAATCGATATGTTAGAGTAGAAAGAGAGTTGCCCAAGTCGACTCGACTAGTTAGTCTCAGGTCTCAGTTAGTTTAGTTAACTGTGTGACTTTGGCCTTCTTCTAGTACCACTCACTTGACGAACTGGCAAACGGTCAAACTGACTAACTAGATGACAGTTGTGTGTCATAATTAGCGCTGCCAGCTTTGCACTGTCATACAATTAAAAACATAAAAAAAAAAATATAAAAATAAACTCAGCAGAGTTAGTTAGTAGATTGATTAAGTTAACTGCTTGGCCGCGGTTTGTTTGCTTAGCTGATTAGACTTTTGAATAGTTTGTAATTGCTGTTGGCTCGAGGTCATCGTGTGTAAACTAAACTCAACCAATAGCAACAACAATAACAACAGATATAAATAACAACCTTACACCAAATGCAATATTTGTCAATAAAATTAACAGAATATTTCAAATTGCTGACCACTTTTAAGGAATTTTTTGTGCGCTTGCGTGTGCAACTTGACGCGCCCCAAAAGCCGTTTAAATCTCGGATAAACAAATATTTTATGCGTTTTAATTGCAACAAATCGGCTTAAGACAACTCGACTCTGGACTCCAAGGACAAGGCAAAGGGCTGTCATTGTTGTTGCTGTCGATGTTATTGACATCGGCGGAAGGTTTTATCATCAGACCGCTGCCTCTTCTAGTGCCTCGTTTGTATATATCTATACATGAATATTTATATATATATATTTATAAATATCTTTCTTGGGTTTTTGTTTTCGTTGTCTCTTTTATCATTTCTTTTTGGGCATTGTTCGTCGCGTGGCCGCCACAGAATGTGGAGTCATATGGTTTTTTCATTTTATTTGGCTCTTAATATTTATGAGCCAAAGGCTTAAGATGATGACGTATATCATGATCATGATCATGCTCATCATCATTATAATTATTAACATTTTGGGATTGGTTTTTGACAATGACGATGACTAACACATCAACAGCATCATCGCATCCATAAACTTCACGATCATTATGATTATGATGATGATGATGATGATGATGATGATGGTGATCGTGATTGGCATTCATCATGTAGCAGGTGAAGCTTAACTATGCCGGCTATCGCTCTATTGCTCTACCCTCTCTTTCGCCATCTTTCTTAATGTCACGCTGTCTGTCTGTCTTTCTGTCTATTCACAGCATTTGTCACTTTCACATTAAACAGTTATTGTTGTCGCTCTCCGTTTTGATTAGCTTTTACTGAGTCAAGGCGAGCCCTTTGCCCTTTGATTTTATGCTTCTTCTTAAACAATGAGTCTAGCACTAAAGAAGAAGAAGAACAACAATAAGTGTAGAATTTGCTATCAGAGAAAATGATTAAAACTCAATAACATCTCTGATAATAGTGATTTTACAATGCATTATCGCACATTTGTTATTCCTAGAATACGTCAGTTGTTAAACCATATAAAAACACCTGTTTTATTTGTGTTCAATTGAAAAGCAATGCTTAACCTTAATTATCCCTTAATAATTATATAAAGATCGATTCGTAATAAACCGTTTTCACCCTTTTATAAATTATTTACTATCATTGAAGACTTTCTAGGAACACAATGAATGCTTTTGTAACGCGTTAAGTGCGAATTCTCCGACTCCACAAATTATATATATTCCAGATCAAATATAATATATATAATGCTCCAATAGGAACAATATATAGAATTGTGAACAGTTTTTTATTTAGCAAATTTACTCATTTGACATCAAATCAAATATGAATAATCGGTTTCTTTTTAACATTTACAGTAAAATTTGGATGTGTGGGTGAGTTAAATTCGGAGTGCCTAAATTAAGCGGAATTTTGCTTGGTTTTTCATTGATCTCATTGCGCAACGGCTGAGCATCTCTCACAGAGCTCTTGAATACTGCGTTCCAGTTGCCAGTAGTAACAAAGTGCTGGCAACCGCTTCAAAGGCATGAAAAAGATACATTTTTATCTTTTCGGAGAAGCGACTTCTTTTTGTAGTAGTAGTGGTTGTTGTTGTTGTTGTTGTTATTGTACTGTTGGGTGTTGACCAAACGATGAGCTAGTGATTCCAAGTTCAATGGAATTCTTTTAGCTACATTTTACTGTCGGAACATTGTTTTTGTTGGTTAGTGCCTAGCCTAGGAACTTAGATTGTAATTATCTTATCTTTTAAATGAGAATACATTTAACGGGTGTACATATATATATATATATATATATATACCTTAATTTATTTGGCTTTTCTTACCGTTTTTGTAAGGCCATTTTGTACATTTATCAGAGTATGTGTGTGTGTGTGCATAGTTTGCAAGTGAATGTATTTGTTATAGAGACAACATTTTAGTCAACAAGCTTTTGCTTGCCTGTCATATGAGTTAAGAGTATTTGGTTATGACAGAATCATAAATAATGCTGCCCTAAGCCAAATGAAACTTTAAGCTCAACTGATACCACTGCGCAAGTGCGAAATTCGATAAGTGCAAAAATTTAATAAACATATAGACACAAAAGTCATGCATACATGCATACATATATAAATATATATATATGCAGATGTATGTAGATCAAATCGTTTGTGTCAATATTTAACTTGATTTTATTTGCCATGCCTGAATTTCAGCAGCTTTGCCATTAAATTCTACTGTGCTGCGATCAGTTTTGCTATAGCGTCGATAAGCGGCAATATCGATAACTTTTTACGTTGTTTAAAACGCTAATAAGTGCAGTAGGCAAAGCGTGTATGCGTTTCATTTACGCACATTAATAGGATTAGATCGAGATAACCAATACAAATCAAGTACAACTAATTTTATGCTAATTACAAAAATTTGCATGTTTGCATGCCTAATGACAAGTCGATTAATATCGATACATGAACTACACCAATTTATCGATTGGAGTTTTTATCTGATTTAAGCACACTTTCTATTGACACGAATCCAGCCCAAAAACTGACAAATGCGCAAAAATCAAACTCAAAATCAAAATCAAAAAAAGTACTCCCTGTGTGTATAAAAAATTAACAATTTGAAAATTAGACAACAACCAGTAAGGCAAACAATCGGTTTGCGTGTTTTTGTCGCACACTCTGAATAGCTGTTTCCAAAACAGGCCAAGAAGGGGTAGAGAAATAAAAGGCCATATATGTACATACATACATACGTACATATATACTAAGGTAGATACATACGCTGTATTGTCAGGTGTGGGTAGTAACTTAATAAACAACAAAAAAAGTATTTATTTTATTTTTTTAAATCTAGTATAAATTGCTAAATAAGTACAAAAGACTAAAGAACTTGTTCACGGGTTTTGGTTATACGCTTAGTAAGCCACTTCTTGCAGTCACTTTCGTTGCCGTTGCTGTTGCTTTTGTTGCTATTTTATTTTATTAACAGACTGGGTTTCGATGCAAAAGCTCCTGCTACATACGTACACACATATATATATATATATAAATATATATTTATTTCTATATATACATATGTACTCACTAAGCACACACACTTGACAAATCTGTCAAAAAAGACACAAAGCACAGATGAGCAAAATGCCGCAGTAACTGACCCAAAATGCTCAGGAAAAAAAATACAAATAAGTTCGCATGAGATACCCTACATCAACACACATCCTCTACCTCTGAAAGTCACTGATCAAGAACTGTATCCTTCTTTTTCACAACTGCAAATTTTTCTTATTTTTTTTTTTGAAGAAACTAGAAGAAAAATTGGTAAAAGGGGTATAATGGTTTTGTGCAAATTTATGTAAAATGCAGAAGTATATATATTCTTGATCAGAACAAAGTTTGAAGTCGATATAGCCATGTACATCCGTCCGTCTGTCTGTATTAACACGCGGATATCAGAGATTATAACAGCAGTATATCAAATTTGATTTATTTTATCGATAACTGCCACCCGCTTCTCGATTATTGATATATATATAATATTAATATATTTCATTAGATCGATGAGAAACAAGCTATAGTCAAATATATATTCTCATATATTTTTAGGAAAATTTGGCAATAAACGTAGAATATATTTAACAGCTGTGTTCAGGGTATATCGTAGTCGAGGTCACTCGACTACAGCATTCTTACTTGTTTTTCTAGTGGCGCTGCGCGTGGAAATAGGAAAAGCCAAGTTGTAATAGTTAATCGGCAAATGCGCTGATTAGCTTGGCTAGCATATGCGTGAACGTATTTATTTTTGTAGAATCCATGGGGGTCCAAAAATTAACGATCGATGTGCGAACGCCTGAAAGAGACTCGCAGTCAGACACACTGACTGGCTGCCTGCCTGTATTCTGTATGCGTCATATGCTGCGATGTGGTTGATGAAGAAGAAGTGAGAGGAGGGTGGCAGGGGGGGGGGGATAGTTGTGCTTGTCAATCAACAAGCAACGCCACTTCTATGGCTTATCTACCGCTAATCGATCATTCTGTATCTTAGCCTGTCTTTCATTCAGTCTCTCTTCTGTCTGTCTATCCGTCTATCAGTCACTCTCTCTCTCTTTCTTTGTCTATGTGTTGTTCTGCGCCAGCAAGAAGAGTGAGAGAGAGAGAGAGGTGAAGAATGTGGCTGATAAGGCGCGCTGCTTTGAGAGCAAAACTGGTTTCTTGTCCATGTGCCGCCAGCGAGACTGTATGACGAAGAGAGACGCGGGCGGAAAATATAAAAACCGATTTCTCAAGCCAAAAGCCAAAAGGCAAAAATAAAAAATAAAAAAAAAACCAAAACAAAAATCAAATGATTCATAACAAATTCAAATGTAAAAACGATGCGTTGTTTAGTTCATCTACACAAGCACGCCGGATACATACACACACAAACACACATATATGTATATATATATATATATATACATATACCTGCTCAAATATTGGCCACTGCTTTTGCTGCTGCTGCTGGCCAAAAAGATTGATCGCATTTCAAAACAAGCAGACGATCAAATTTTATGCACAAAAAACCTCAGCGCTGAAAAGCCGTTAACATTTTGCACATACATCGCACACACATATATATATATATATATATATATATATATATATACAAGTATTTGAAAATAATGTTAAGATTTGTATTGAGTTGCTCGGCGTCAGCATGAAATATTTTAAAGTGTTCTCGGTTTCGCTTTGGGTTCCAATTTTGAATTTTGAATTTTGTGCTCTGGCTCAAATGTGTGGTTTTTTTTTTTGGGACTTGGCATACTTGAATTGTAACTGCTGTTTGGGTATGCAGAACACCGCATTGAGAATTATCTCTGTCCTCTCTACCATTCCATTAGAGCATTATTTGTTTATCGATCGAAATTGCTACTTAAAAAAGAGCGAAGAGTTGTCATCCGTTTGCTGAACAGATTATTCTGCATTTATTTATTTGAAATAATAAAATGCAACACATTTGCATGAAATAAATAACAATAATTCGTAATACAATTTGTGATATGGCAATCGAAACTGTTAGCGATCAGAATGAATTTCATGAATATCACAGCCAAAAATAATGCAAAAAAAAACTTCACAGATCAACAATTTTATAAATAATAATATGTGATTTATTATAGACATATTTAGGTAAATTGACTTTCAATTATTAAATAATATTTGTAGCAATAAATAAATAATATTTATAACAATATTATATAAAAAAAAAACATCAGCAAATAGCGACAACAGAAAGCAAATACATTTTGAACATATATCAAATAAAGCAGTAAATTTGAAAGACCCCAATTATCACTACATATATCACAAAAAATCAGATTGCAGAATCTGCAACAGGTTGTTGATTATTTAATGATGGAATCACAGTTGGCAAACATAGAATTAATCAGTAATAAAAGATACTCATTAAGTAATTTAAAACAACATCTTCGAGATTCTACACAAAAATGTTCAAACTTTAAATCCCTATAAGAAAAGCTTATTGCAGTGTAATGCGAACTTCCTAGCCAAATTCGAGTTTGATTAACAAAAACTTAAAGAGCCAAACATGATTATTATGCTGGGGGCCGGCATTTTGAGAATTATTAAAAACAGAAATTATTCTAAACAAACAACACTGCCACAAACAGAGTATATAATAATAACTTGCCCCATCTGCCACGACAACCTAGCCAACTTTAAGGCCTAATATGAGTGTAAAATACTAAATGGAAACAAGTAGACGATAAGCAAAAGGAACATCAAATTTGAGGGGCAGCTTATACATACATAAATCATAATATTTATTCATATGTAAATAATACTAATTCCAGCTTAATTCTCAATAATGTAGAACACATTCGAGAACTGGCATTTTGAAGGGGCAGCCACACCTAATCTCACAAAACAACAAAAGTCAAAAGAAACACAAACTGACAGACGGAGGAGAAATAAACAGTTTTTGAAGGTCGTTGTAAACGATTTGATTTATTTTTCATTTATTTTTTGTTCATTTTTTATTTAGAGCATTTACATATAAATATATAGAGTCTCGCAATTTGATAACTAATTGAATAGCTGCTCTGACTGTTAATTATTTCTAATGCTGTTAAGCTTGTTGTTGTTGTTGTTGTTGCTTTAATTAGTTTTTCACATTGACCCATATAAGAAGAATCTTAAGCTAGCCCAGATCTCCAGAGAAACAAGCAAACGTATGAAAACTACACCAAAATAAACACAACTCGAGTTTTTTCCGTGTGATTTCAACACATGGATATTTGATACAACAATTAAGAGCTGAAATCAGTAAACAGTTATCAGTAATTAAGCAACAGCTAACAGTAATTAGTAAATTGCTCTTATTCACAATTGAGTTTTGTAATTCCAGCTCAATAATTCAATTTGTCAATGTGTAATTTCGTATTTAATTTCAGCTTCAACTACACAAATTGGCGAGTGCTGTTCGAGTGTTGAGTCTAAAATAAATTTGGATTTTGATTTTTAATCTGATATTGACAGTGAGGAGAACGCTTCATTTTTGGTGAATGCGTTCAGTGGCAACCAGATGTTTGAGATGCCGATGTACATAAATTACATATACATATATGTACATATACATGTATGTGTGTACATATATTAACAAGACTTTAGTTGTATTCCTTCAAGCAATCAATCAGTGAGGCCGAATTGCCAATCGATAGTCAGAATATTAAATTAAAAAATTATAGTGATGCCCAAAATATACATTCCCTGTACGCACAAATTTGATAGAACAAAAATCAATCGATATTCGATAGTTATTGTTTTGTGGTTGTATTTGAAACTACGCAGCAGTTACTCTAAGTTAAGCTGCAAATCGATATTCGATAAGTATCGTTTTGGCGTTGCGCACACGTATACATACATATATATATTACATATATATACATAATTGACACTACTCAGAGCTATTGTCTGTAATTATTCACTTTGCACAACCTTTTCACATTTTTCGTAATGGGTTTAATTACGTTCTACAGCTGAGCTGATGACTATTTAAGGCTCGTAGAGAATGCGACTTTCTGTTGCCTTTTGTGACATCGAAATTGAAATCCAAATCCAAATAGGCGCAGAACAGCACGCTCAACCCACACACCCACCTTCTTTAGCTAACCCCTTACATAATCAGGCGATGGCGCCAAGGTTGCGAGCTGTGCCGATCTTATCGATTCTATTTGATTTGATTCGATTCGCTGACTTATTTTGATAAGCACTGACGCAAAGTAGATTTGACTGTACTTAACCCACGCGCGTAATCAATCGCAA
Source organism: Drosophila longiperda (assembly GCA_035042125.1). Classification (NCBI taxonomy): domain Eukaryota; kingdom Metazoa; phylum Arthropoda; class Insecta; order Diptera; family Drosophilidae; genus Drosophila; species Drosophila longiperda. The sequence goes on from JAWNLV010000185.1 coordinate 63,874, forward strand.
GCAAAAGTTATTCTGGTCATCGATAAGATTGCAACGACTATCGATATACATACATTTGTTTGTTTGTATGTGAAACTGACTGTGTTAATCTGTGTTAACTTGAACTTGACTTGGTTATGTTCAGTGGGTCATAAATTAAGCTAGTGAATCACTGAATGATCACAAAAGAATCATTCGATATCGCTGCAAGGGGAAATAACATCAAAAAAGTTATAAAAAGGACTAAAATATGATTGTTTTACTATGTTTTTAATTTCAGATATGGAAGGAGAAAAATGATATTTGAGTCAGTCAGAAATAATATTAATTATTTATTGATTTTGTATTACAATATCAAGTATGAGCCTTAAATAGCAACTTGGGTCTCAATAGGTTCTACGCAAGCTGATCAATTAGCAATTTCATGGGCATGCTTGAGGTGGATATATTTCAATCTGATCGAATCGACTTCCCCAAACACACCACAGAGCTATATAGATATAGAATCTGAACGATCGATAGTTTTCAGTTAACCATTTGGTTCCTTACTAACAAATTCGAGTTCGATTAACAAAAAATCAAGAAACGTCCCTTTGTCCCACTAAATTTTTGTAGTTTTTTACTTGCTTCAACAAAATCTAGAACAAATTATAGAAATCACACCAAATTTGTTTTCAGTGCATTAACTTGTGTATGCATGTTTGAAAAAAAAAAGGTGCCCGCACCTGTTGCATTATTATTTGTATTAGGTTCGTATTGCAGCAACAAACAATGAACATGCAATATGTTCTCGACTAATACGTAATTTACACTTTGTATATTATTTTTACTGTGCATTTAATGTAATTGCTGTACTTAGTGACAAAACAAGCAGCACAAACAAACAACAATAACAGCAATAGGCAGCAGAGCAAGAAGAAGAACGTATGAATGTAGTTGTTGCCGTTAAAATGTGTATGTTAAAATTAAGGCTATGTACGCCCTCCCTCTCTCTCCCTCTGACACTTTGTCTAACTAACTACTCAGGAATTGTTGCTCGTGCATTGTGTTTGTTGGGTTTATTTGTGCTACTGGTTGACCTTGACAGGCATGCACACATATACTCACACACACACACACAGAATGAGAGCGAGAGAGAGAGGGTCAACGAGTACGATCTCATGCACAAGAGAGTGCACCTTCGCTTGACTAACAGAGAAGCAGAAGCACAAAGAGAGAAAGAGATTTGAGGAGCAGGGACAGACGGGGGAGAGAGTAGCATTAACATTTTCTATTTTGTTCTGTACTCACCTTTTGCGGCACTCATTAGATCTTTAACCTCTTTGATAATGCGCTTGATCTGCTGACTAGTGTGATCCAATTCCTTTTCGTGACGATTTAAATTGTCACGAAATTCGGGACTATCGACGATGCATTCCTCAAATTCTAATGGCTCCAGGCCGCGGCGAATATCTTTGCCGCCGCCCATTTTTCTTGTTTTTGTTTTTGACGCTAGGGCTGCTGCTGTTGCTGCCGGCGTTATTGTTGTTGTGCTGCTGAAATTTGTTTTATGCTTAATCTTATTGTTGCTGTTGCTGTTGCTGTTGATATTGATTTGAGAGGCGTTCGAATTGTTCCGCCGAAAGCGACGACGCACAAAGTAAATGTGTTTGTTTTTTAATTTGCCTTTTGCTGCAGCTGCGGCTGATGCTGATGATGTTGATGCTGCTGTTGTTGCGGCAGATGTTGTTGCTGTTGATGCCAATTCGTTGTAGCTTTGATGCTGTTGTTTGTTATTAGCTGTTGCGTTATAATTGTTGTATAATTTCTTTTTATTAGTATTTGCGGTCTGCGGCTCATTAGTAGTTGTATTGGTGTTGAAATTAATATTATTAATATTGTTATTATTATTGTAATGATTATTTTTGTGTTGCGTCTGCTTCATAATTTTAGGCAAAACAAAATGATCAAACAAAATATATATTTATTTAGTTGCACAATTTATTGTGTTTCTCTTTTGTTATGTGAAATTATTTATATTTTGACTTTTTGTTATATTTTTTTTTAGTTGTGTGGTGGCACTTTTTTGAGCACTTTTTGTCAAACAAAACAAATGCAAAAAAAAAAGACAAAACCAAATGCGGCACTGCAAAAACAAAAGGGAATTTTAATTAATACACACACGAAAAATGCAAAACATAAACAAATATTATGATATGTATGATATGAAACAGTTAAACAAAAAAGATGATCACAAATAATAACGTTTCCTCTCAATATTTTTTTCTTTGAGTAGTATGAAAAACACAGTTAAGACACAATACAAAAAAACACATGGGCTTATAAACAAATTTTCATGCTCACATATTCGTTTAGATATTTAACAGTGTACTGTGTAAACAATAAGAATTTTTGACAAATAACATAAAAAAGCGGCTGCAGTCTTTAATTCTTATTCATAATAAACCAAACAAACACATTAAGAAGCAAGCAAAGCGAAAAGACAAAAAAAAAAAAAAAAAATAGACACAAACACGCACACGCAAAAGCAAGCTGTATATGTATATAGGATTACTGTAGTACTAACTTTTTTTTCAAATGCATATTCTGAATATTGAGGAGTGAATGCAGCAGCAGCAAAAACAACAAATAGTTGCAGCAGCAGCAGTAACAACGCGAGAGCGAGAGAATGCGCTGTCTCGTGCATTCACTTGCTCACTCAGTCGCACGCACGCACTGATGCTGCAGCAAAAGCAGCTGCCGAAAAAGTCAAGGCATAAGTAAGTACGTTTATGCATTGCACGCAATCATGATAATCATGACTCAAAACTTTTCGCTAAGAGTAAGATTTTGAAATTTGTCAAAGATATTGTTTTTGCTAAAATTTGGTATATTTTATGTATCAATTAACTTCAATTCAAATTATATGTAAAATCATTGAAAGGTCATAGATCTTGCTCTCAGCTACTACATAAACGCAAATATTAATAGCGAATTTCATTTGCCGCTGTTGCTGCCCTGCTTTCATTGTTGTTTTTGCTGCTGCTGCTGTTGTTGTAGTTTTTAGTTTGCTATTGCGGCTACTTGCAAATTGACTTTGGTTTGCAGTTACTTTTTGGTTTCCGTTTGCTGCAACTAATTTCATTTTGCTAAAAATCAAATTTCGCTCAGCCACAAATACACACACACAAAATACTCTGGCGCTCACAAACATACACACATATATATATACACAAACACAGACACAACACATGCATGCATTCGCCGTCGTTTTTAGCAGAAACTTGTTGAATATGTACGTAAAAAAACTGGTTGCGCGACATCAACTATAAAGGCGCGTTCAGGTCGGCACATACACATTACACACTTACACTCTCATACACAAACACACAAACACACACACACACAGAGTGTACAGCTAAGACTGCACTGCATATTTGCGTTGTTTATATTTATATATTTTATTATGATTTAGGCTCCGTTTTGTTTCTTTTTTCTTCGTTCTGCAAAATTTGCACATACTCGCACACACACATGCAAGCGCACACGCTCTGTTGAAAAGTGCGACATGAACTTTATTTTTCTCACATGTCTACTTCAACAAAAAAAAACAGGAGAAAAAATGCAAAAAATAATATCAAATATATATAAAGATGGAGAGAATTGAAACAAGAAAATTACACACTTCATTGCATAATTTCAGCTGCTGCGGCTACTGCGGCGGCTGCTGCTGCCATTTTAATACGCGCGATCAAGTAAAGTACGCGTATTTCTTTGAACGCAACACCGCGGCACACACGAAAAAAAACAACAAAATGCAATTGTTAGCCGTCGGTCGCGCGACGTCGTAGTCCGTTCACGGCAAAAATCCAACAAGACACAAGCCGAAAAACAAAAAAAAATAACATCACACGGCAAATGTAGTCCAAGATATCGTCATACATCAAACCGTTTTCGCGTGCTCTGAGAGCATAAGAATATGGGTTTGTGACGCCATGTCCGATTATTTTAAAAAGCGCGCTTAACTGCTTCTTAAAAAACATGTACGGCATTTAGCTATATACACTTCGAATCACTCTTCAAAACATAAATCAACGTAATAGCAAGACAATTTGACTTTTATACAGCTGTTTTATAATTCATTGAACATACTTGAACACTTGATGTGCATATGTGACGTCACATTCATGTCTGTTGCTCTCCTGTAGTTATTCCGTTGCACTGCTATGCCTCTGTTATTGGTTGTAAGGGGTGATTTCGCGGGTTTACTGCATTAAAATTCTGGTCTACATTGCTAAAAAGTCAACCGCATTTTTAAAGGCTAAAGTTAAATTGGTTCAATCCGGAGAGACTTTAGAGAGTCTGTTTACTTAACAGACGATTTTCAGACATGTTGCTTTGTAGAATAATCGATAACGCCTTGTACTCGTGCATACATGAACAGCGCTCATCTCGCCGTTGCATGCCTTGGGTGAGCATGACTAGATTTTTATAATTGCCTCCAGATGGCGCTCAAGTCAAATATTTCTAAGCTAACGGATTTTTACTCACTTGACGAACTCATTACTAAAATATGCAATTTGGGACTGTTATCGAATGTCTTTCAATGCAAGTGATGCGCTTTTCCCCACCCTTTCATCGAATATGTGCTTGTGAAATACGTATAGGGTGTAAGGTAAATTTATTAGTCGTAAGGCGAGGCTTTGTGTTTTCTGTCATTAAACAGCTGAGCCTGCTACGTCGCATGTTCAAACTTGAACAATGTGTAAGTAAGTTATTGAGGAATTCGAGCTTTGAATGTAATTTATATTTTGTATATTTTCAATATGTATATAATAATAGCAATTACACAAAATAATATTAATAGACAATAATAATAATAATAATCATAATAGTACAATAATGATCGGTATATATTTATTTATTCATATAATCATTACATCGCTCCTCAACGATAGCAAAATGAAATCATACATTCAACATGCAAACATACAAAATAATAAGATTGTTGTATTTAGATTTACGAATATATAATTTCTGATAAACAAAAAAAATAATATAATTTTAAAGTTTACGTTTTGATTTGAATCATATAATATTTACGAGTTATTCAATTAGAAATAAAGGGTAATAAATATATATACGTTTGCCTTTCGGCCTCCTTTCGAGTGAGGCGCTCACATTGTAATCGGCAATATATATTTACATACATATATTTATCTGTTTAAATAATAAGATCCATATACATAAAGGATACACATATATGCTTGCAGTGGCATGTTTTGAATATTTTCTATATATGATTATATACCGTTAGCATATAATAGTTCGAATTGAATTGAATTTCACTTTATTATGTTTCTGGTTGATTTGATTCGTTATGCGAATTGGAAAGTTTACTAGAGTTTTGTTTGTTGGTTTGTGTGTGGATCGTGGATCGTGTTTGTGGAACGCAAAATATGTCTAAATTTAAAATTAACTTTTAACGTTGCATTTATATTTTATATAATGTACTTTTAAATTATTTTTTAACGTGCTACGTTAATGGTTTTCTTGTTTTTTTATGCAATTTTTTTTAATTTGTTTATCATTTTGTTCTTATTATTTTTTAGATTTCTTCACATAAATTTAATATAATTTGCTTTAAGTTAAAATCTTTACTTCTTTAAGTAGTAGAATGTTTCGTGAGTTTTTCGTTTTTTTAATTTTTTTTTGTTGTTTTTTTTTTATACAAACAATTACAATTTCAATATTTTTTTCTCTCGACCGTAATAATTGGTGTGTGTATGTGTGTGTGTGTTGGTGTATGTGAGTGGTGAGAGTTGGCAAACTGGCAATAACTAAGCAAGCGCATACAATGCGATGGTGAATTTAACGAAGGTGAATTCGCACGGAGCTCGCTTTATTCTCTCCTCTTTCCTAACACTCTTCCTTTTCCTATTCATCTCGCTGCTGCCAAATTTGCGTATTTAATTAAATACAATTTTAAACATTAACTGTGCCTGCTGATGCATTATTTATTTGTAATTTAATTTTTAAAGTTTCCTTCAGTTGTTGTTTTATGGATTTTTACTTGTATATAATCCTTCGGTTCTGTTATTTATTAATAATTAATAAATTGTATTTATTTAATTCGTATTTATATTTGCATTATTTATATATATTTATATATTTATACGTGTGGATGTGTGGTGTAGATGTGGGTGTGTGTTGTTTTCTGTTTTTTTTTCAATGATTTCTTTTGTTTGATTTTTATGCTTAAACTGTAATAATTTTAAATATAATAATAAACTACGACAATTTTTCGCTGAACACTATCTTTGTTTCTTTCTTACTCTTTCTCTTTTTTCTTCATCGTTTTTTTCTTCTTCTTCTTTCTGTTAGCGTAAGTTTTTCTTTGTTCTGTTTATTTTACGATTATATTGTTGCTGTTGTCGTATTCGCTCTTCGTGAGTTGTTATTATTGTAGTTGTGGTTGTTGCTGTAGTTGGAGCTGTTTGTAGACATTCGTTTAGTTGTTTTTGTACCTGTTAGTGTGTTGACAGAGACAGAGAAAAGGCATGTATTAGAAAGAGATAGCTTGCTTAGGTATGTGCGTGTGTGTGTGCGTGCATAATAATAAAATAATATGAAATAATATACGAAGAGGAAAAGCAAAAGCAAAACTAACCAAATTATTGTTTCTCTCAAATGCTTACGATACCATTACGAACAAAAAATAAATGGATGTAAAATTCTTGGATATTCCACTACGAGTGTTGTCTTTGTTGTTGTTGTTGTTGTTTTATTTTATTTTATTGTTTGTATTGGTTTTGGTCGTTTTTTGGCGCTCATGCAAAAATATTGTGTTGGGCATTTTGATTTTGTTGTTGTTGCTGCATCTGCTTCTGTTGTTGTTGTTGTTGTGTTTGTTGGTTTTTGTTGTTTTTGTATTAGTTGTTGTTGTTGCAATGTAATGCCTACATATACGGATAGCCCATGTTGCGACCGGCCGCTGCTGCTGCTGCTGCCGCAGCACCCGGTGGATAATTGGGTGCATATTGTGGTGGTATGCCGCCCATAGCTGGTCCAGCTGTTATCATCAACTGTGGCTCCATCTGTATTATGTTTTTATGCTCCGTGGTATCGTCCTCCTTCTCGCGCTGCGCCTCATTCAGCTCCAGTTTATCCACCTTTGTGGTATACTCGCGCAGCACCTACGCAAATTTCAATGGCAACATTAATATATATCCGATATATATAGATGTATATATATATTATTTAGTTATTACTTGAATCATGTAGGGCATAGCAAAGTCCATGATTTTGTGTTTCCATGCCAGCTCCAAGATGACATCAGGACGCAGCAAATCGTAGCACTGCAAAAACATGAGATATAATAAAATAAATATTATAAAATATTATGTATAAAATATATATTAAAAAAATAATGCAAATTTGCTAATCATATTGAAACTTTAACTTTAAACTTTTCGAAGAATTTTTTTTTCTTTTTTTTTTTTGTGGAAAATCGAGGAAACCCACCTGATAAAGACATGCCGCAAAGCAATCGTGCGCATTGCGCTCCAGGAACCAGCCCAACAGTTCCTCGGCAATCTCCTGCTTGCCAGATTCGGCGGCATACTCCATGGCATCCTTATAGAGTTTGTCCTTTTTGCACAGCTCAACGCTCTGTTTCCAGCGATTGTTGCCTGAGGAAAGAATGAAAAACATGTTGTTTATTGCATGTTGCATGTTGCATGTTGTATGTTGCATGTGGCATGTTTTGTGTGCGTCTGTGTGTGTTTACCCTTGTAGAGATAGGCTGCAATGCGACGGAATTCGGTGAGCTCGTGTTTCTCGAGCTTCTGTGCCAGCGCAATGGTATCAAAGTTATCAAATCCATCGATGGAATTGCGCAGTCCCTGGTAATCCTCCTCATCGATCAGCAGGCCGTTGAGCGCCTCGTTGATGGCCTTATTGTTCAGCGATTGTACGGAGCGCAGATATGGTTTCACCAGCGGCAGATAGCCGGTCTTTGAGAAATAGCTGACGGCCCGTGTGTGATCCATGCGTGGTGCAAGGACGAGCAGCATGTCGTTCAGCAGCAGCGGCTTAAAGTCCAAATAGAATTCGATAGCCTTGTAGTAGAGCTCAATGTTGGCCACCTTGGTGATGATGTCCTTGAAGTGACCCTCACGCCACGCCTCTGTCGGATGGGCCATCATGGCGAGAACAGCGTTATCATATTCCTCATACTTGTCATAGAGGAAGACCAGCTCTGACCACAGATGCGCCGATTCAGCGGCACGCAACACTTTTGGTATGTTAACACGCGACCAGAACAGCTCCAAATGTTCACGCATCTTTGATGGCTTAAATTTCGAATAGAGTATGGCCAACTCACTGAACATGCCCATGTGGGCACGCTCCAAGCCGAGCGCCGATTCCAGCAATGCGATCAACTCATCGAAATAGCCACGATTCTGATAATAGTTAATCAGATCCTCCAGCTCATCGGCATGCACAACAATGTGAAGGCCGCACATTTGGGCCAAGCGAAACTCTTCGGCATCCACACAGGCGAAACACACCTCCTTCCAGGTGCGCGTCGAGTTGGCCTTTCGTGCCGAATCGACGGCACCCTGGAACTCCTTCAGATACACCAGCGTAATGGCCAATCGGGCAAAATTGCTAACATTATTGTACAACAATTTGGCCGCATCGTACATGCCATCGGTGAAGCAGCGATCGCCAATCTTTTGGATATCCGCATGATTCGGACCCGAGATGAACTCCTCAAGATCGGCGAGTCGTCCGGTTCTAGCATAGGCATAGATCAATTCACTTTCAATATAAGATTCGCGTGCCTTTTTGCGTGCCATTTGCAGATATCGCACAAGATCATCCCATGACTCCATTTTGCTGGCCACATCAACGACATCCATATAGGCGCTGGGATCATCGGCCTTAATATACGAATCGATTGCCTCCTTGACCAGTCCCTGTTGCAATTGTGCCTTGGCTAACTGTGACCAGACGGCTGGCTCATTGCAACGCTCGGCAAACTCATTGGCACGCTCCAAATTGTTCACCTGATCGATGAGCACTTGGATCGCCGATGTGTTCACATCGAATTTCTTAAAGATTGCAAACGCCTCCTCGTACAAATGATTACTGATCGCAATGTTGGCAATGTCCGGTGCATCATAGTTGTCCAGACGATTAATGTAGTCCATGACACGGGTGCGATCCGCTTTGATGGCGGTCAATATCAAAAGATTCTGTAGATTGCGATGATCACTGAAAACGGACGAGTCGAGGATGATTTTCTCGAGCAGCTCAATCAATTCGTTGGGCAAATCGGCTGTCATGAAAGCCTTCACCGTCACCGAGATATCATCGGGATCCTGTGTCTCGGATAGTGCTGTCTGAACCACCTGATCGATCAGCTGACGCTTATACGGATTGGCCTCCGACAGCACCTCAGCCCACAGCTCCGCATCGCGTCGTCCAACCAAATAACGTGCCTCGCTCTTGAACAGCGAATTCTCATTGCAGACAGCAATCAATTCGCGATCGCATTGGCCCCGCTCGTAGGCGACACAGGCCAAATGGGGATCACGCTTCTCGCAGTATCGACCAACGACACGACTATCATAGTATTGGTTCTCCTTGAGGAAACGCTCCGGATTGTTATTCGAATCGATGTAGATCTTGGCCAACGCATTGTGGGTCGCCGGCTCAACGCAACCCTCGTGGACACGTGACTCCAGCCAGGGTAGCAACAGTTTCAAGCGATTACGCTTCTCCACCTCCTCGACAAGCTCATCCGTCGAGAACTGACCCTTCACCACCAATATAAGGTTCTTAATAATGTCCTCGCTGCAGTCAACATCGAGCAGACCGCCGACAACAACGGGCAAACGTGATGGATTCACCTTCTGCACATAGATCTCAATGTACTTCTGCAGATTGTTGCGATATAGATATAGGACCAGATCGTGTACAAAGTCGAAACGATCACAGACAATGATCAGCGGCAGCTGATCGGTCAGTTTGGCCTCCTTCAGGAAGTTCTTGACCCGTTCGGGACTATAGCAATTCGATTCGCGACAGATGCGCTCCACTTCCTTGATCTGATTGGTTTTGCACGCTGCCTGAATATATTTAAAGTGCACCTCCGGATCCTGTGAGAAGTTGACAATGCTGCTCAAGAAATAGAACAAACCATCGTAGCTCTTGAAGCTCTCGAACAGATCAATCAAAGCCTTCGTTGTGAGCTGTTCGTGATATTTTGTGGCGATCTGTACACAAATCTGTAGATTTTGTCGCAGATTAGCGGTTAACATCGCCTTGAGGCACTCCAGCGAATCCTCGACAGAGAGTGTGCCAAAGAAGCTGACCAACCATTCGGCATTCAGCAAATGGGTGTGGACAACGGCCCGCTTGATGTCATACAGATCCGTATAGTGCTCGAGGGCGCGCTGCAAGAGGCTAGCCTTCTCGCACAGCTGGGCGATGTGGGCGCGATCATAGTGGGTGAACATGGCGTTGCCCAATATGGCATCGGCCACTTGGGGTGCCGAGTGCAGATTCATTTCGAGCAGACGCGTCTGCAGTGCACCCTCTGTGGGCCGATTGTGCTTGAGGGCATCGAGCAGAAAGGCTGTGCACTGCTGCACCATTGAGTGCTCCATGAAAATGTCAACGATTTGATTGATGTCCGCGAGCGGTTCCTCCTCGGCAACCAGCATCGATGCAAAACCGGCGCCCTGCTCCGGATTGCTGCGCATCACCGAACGCAACAGAAATATGTAGTCGGGCGTATAATTCACTTTCTTGGCGTAGAGGACAATCTTTTGGAATTGGCCCGTTTCGGCAAAGCATTGGATCACCTTGTTGGGCACATTGGCGCGCAGATAGATGGATAGGGCGAGTGTTAGATCCGAAGTCTTGACAAGATCACCCAGCTCCTCGCTGCACTCGAGCTTCTCCTCCTTGAGCCATTTCTCGCACAGCTGCTTCTTGCCCTGCACCAACACCGGACGACACAACTCAAGCGACTCAAACTTGTTCAGTTTGCCCTGGTCGAGCAGTATGCCAAAGTATTGCAATAGTGGCGGCGTTGTTGTCCCGGCAGGTGTCTGCACCTGTTGGAAACGTTGAATCGTCTGCGGTGTACGAAGAATGGCCTTCGGTGCCAGGGCGGCAACCTTGGCCGCCTCGGCATATTGGCCGGCGGTGAACAGTTTATTGAATTTACGCACAAACAGATCCTCGGCACCGGCCAAATTGTTGCGGACAGCCATGCGCAGGGCGAGATCGGCATTTTGTAGCACTGTATTGATATAGGGTATGATTTGCTCCTCATCGACGGTCACGGATAGCACTTGTCCCTTGCGATTGACGCCAATGATGCCGCCGCTGGCCTCGTGCGGTGCGGTCACAAAAATCGTATCGGCCGATATGCGATTCATGTAGATGCACGTGGCCGTTTCCATGTCATACAAATGGATATATCCATATTTGGTTATCAAATAGATGGTATCATATTTGGCGGAAACCTGCATGGCAACCGGAAAATCATTTTGTGCCTCGGGCGGAAAGAATACATCGACGGCCTTCTTGGGGAACGGCTGGTTGCCATTCGGCGGTGTGCCCACCTCAATGATGTGCAGCTTGCCACCGGTTGCTGTACGTACAGCGAAACAGAATAGCGTTGTCGGCTCCTTGTTGCCCTCAATTTTGAAGGTGGCAAAACTGGCCGCATGACCCTCAATTGCCTGCGACACCTTACGCTCAACCGAATAGAGTTGCATGGCACCAGCGACGCGACTTGGAAGCGCAGAGATGCCAACGAGGAGGAGCCATTGTTGTGATGCATTGCAGCGATAATTGATTATCTGACAGCCATTGAGCGAGGAATGTCTATCGAACATTTTTTGTGGCATCGAATCACCCTCCATGGACCAATGATAGACGCTCGTCTCGGTGACCAGTGCCAGTGTATTGAGCGATATCCATTTCCAGAATACCACATCCTCGGTCATCGTGTGCGCCTTCATCTTTGATTTCATCTCAATGTTGAAGATCTGCAGCGTCTTTTGCGCTAAACATTCAAATATCAAATATCAAATTAAAAAATAAATATATATATATAGATATATATAATATCAGATATATGTTCTGCCTGCTTACCTTTAAGCGCAATCACCTTGCTGGCCGGATTCATGATTGCCGAGTCCGCCGATATGGGACGACGCGTCGGATTTGACGAATCGTTCATATCAATGATGACCACCTGGGCGGTATCATTGGCCTTCTCCCGCACACAAATGAACTTGTCCGACTCCATGGTGAGCGTGCTGAAGGAGAACGAGTTCGGATTGATGCCGACATTTGTGAGCTGCAAGGATAATTTGAGAGCAGACGACAACACACACAAGTTAAATTTAAGCAAAGAAAATAAAATTATAAATATAACGCTTATCATTAAAAACAATTACTACGGAAATCTGCTCACAGAATTACAAGAAGTCGGTTGTCGACACCAGAAATAACCTCATAAAAATCACAAAACGATCTCTATCGATATATGGCTGAATGTATATAATATATAAACATTTTAATGCTTACGTCTAGACAAACTGAACCTGCACCCCATTATCAGGTAATCATCATCTCTCCCATAATCGATTCCAAAATAATAAAAAAAAATGCGAAATCTGACAACGAACTCAGGAAATCTAAGACGCAGTTGTCACACACAACAAGAACCCTTTACGACACCAACAACACCACACCACCCCACCCCTAATCAACCAACGATGATACACACAAGAAGAAAAGCTGATCGTCTGTTCATAAACAAACTTATGCTAAAAAAAAAAAGCAGAAAGTTCAAGGTTTTGCAATCGCTTAAGCACTCTCTCTCTCTCTCATTCTCTCTCTTGCTTTCGCTCTTTGTCTTGTACTCGCAGTGCACTCTTTCCTTCGCTTTTGCGCTCTTTCGTCTGTAAATTGATCAAGCCAAATTTGAGTTTTTGGCGTCTGCTATATGAATGAATAACACATACAGCACAACGTGACTCTGTATATATATATATATATGCATATATATGTTTGTGTGTACTACAAATGCAATGCACTTATACAAAGAATAATGAAACAAAGCGAAAACACGAAGAAAGCATTTGTCTTCAACATATGTATGCAAGAGTGTGTGTGTGTGTATTCAGATTTAGATACGTAGGCATCAACCAAAATGGCGGGTCGCAATTTAATTTAATTTTTATTGTTAAACAAAAACATTTGATAATGCAAATAAATAACAAAAGAGTTGAAAGATACACATAACTATTTTCACTATTTTAACTATTAGGTAACAATTTAATATGTCTATCGAGGAATAAGTCTTTTATTTGGGATGATGGATCTATGTTTTTTTCAACAAAAATGTCGTCATGATGATTTCCAAACTATTTACATGTGATATGTTATGCTCCTTACTAATTTGAAGAATTAATTTGAAAATGTAAGTTAAGTGGAAATTATTGTTAAAGTTTGCTTGATTATATTTAAAGCTTTGAAATTATTGGACCAACAATGTTTGCATGCATCAGAGAGCTGCTTTATTGATAAGAAAAAAAAAAAAAGAAATAAAATAAAAAATACCAGTTATCAGTTCAACAATTGTTTTTGTTGTTTTTTATTGTTTGGAGATGGAGTGAGGCGGTTGAATGGTGACTGGTACTTGTGTACACACCCCATAAAAATAAACGCCAAAAACATGAGAGAATAATAATGAAAATAAAGATTTAATATTCTCGAAAAACAAAAAAAACGGCAGCAGCATTTATCATTTGTTGCACACATTACAATACATTTTAGCGATATGAGCAAACATACATACACAAATACATATTTAGTTATGCTTTGCTTTGCATATATACAGCAATTACTAATGTGTTTTTTTTTTTCTAATAGACTTTAGGCACAAAGCTTACTCTAATCTCATTACAATTTAGCTGTTCGATGAATCATCAATTATAGATTTGCAGTTGCCAGATAAATCCGCACCAAAAATGAATTTCAAATATTCAAGTATTCAGTATATTTGCTCTTCATTTATAGTTCGTATCACTTACTGATGTATGAACTTTAATAATGTTACCCAGATAGAAACAAAGTGGGGCGTATATATATATATATATATTATATATATATATATATATATATATGTATGTATGTATGAATGTATATTTTTATGAAGCTATTTATTTATGGACGTAGGTACTTCTGTATGATGATAATTTATATCAAGCTACAAATGCAATTTAAATAATGAATACAATTTCAGCACAATTCAAAATTGGAATGCATTCAATGAAAAGCTAAACAAAACACAACGTCACATCAAATGAGACCACAATAATAACAATTAGTTGCAACAAAGATATTCTGTTTCGAAACTTTTCGTTGCGTTTTCCATGTTATTTATTTATGTCAATTGCAAATTAACACATTGTCGTTTCGCACTTGCTGTGAAAGACGACTCACACACACAAATGCAGACATATGCAGACATATGCACACACACACACAATCATACTTATAAAAGACGCTTCACCATACGTGCTCCATAATCAAATTTAGTCTACACGCCTTGCTTAGCACTTGGGCTGCGAGCAGTGGACCAACTACGGTTTTGAGTAGGGTGTCTCAAAATGAAAGTACTAAATACAAACTATTACTTCTAAAGAACATAAGAAATTTCAACTTCTTAACATACATCCATCATTTTGGATCCTTGTTCTTGGTTCAATGACAATAAAAATTAGTTACTGGTTACCCTGTAATTTTCATCTTTATTTTTGTATATCTCTGTTAATAATATGTGTACAAAATATGAATTTTTTTTAATTTTAGAGATACGCTTTATTAATTATATTAATAAATGTAAACCACTTAAACCAGATTTTTAAAATAAAATATAATATTTTATGACTTCAAATATTTCGATGCTAACAAAATAAATTTATGTAATTCTGTCTGTTCAATATTTTTTGGACAGCTTTATGACATCCTTTGTTTGTCATATTGGTACGGGACATAGAAATTGCCTCTGCGAAACATATGCATGTATATAAATCAAAAACAGTTCCTCATGCAGAACATATCATTGTTTATGATCGCTTTGTGTGTAAGTCAGGCCAAAGATTAGATAAATAGTCGCGCACATAGTGAGTTGCCCTAATGCGCTGCGTCTGATTTTCTGACATGGATACAAGTGAAATTAACAATGACGCTTTGCTGACGACGACAAAAGACTATGTCATACATACGTATTTATGAAAATATAAGTATATATATTAACATATACGCACGCACGTACATCATAACTGTAAATATTATATGTCTTCTCTGATTACTTACATAGCGCAGCGAACAGAAGAAACCGTTGAAAAATCTTTGATTTATTCAATCAAAACGACGACAACAACAACTGCAACAACAGCAAGCGGTGTTAAGCCTTAGTTACAACATACTAAAAATTGTGGTGAATTTGTTGAACACATGCGATCTTTTCATGTGTCTGTATGCATGAGGTTTAGTTTTTTCACCACCGCAGAGCACACCTATTCTACTCCCAGAAAAGGGGGAAAATTATAACATGTTGCAGGCAGGCAATGAACTCCCACTTGCAGAACATGTAAAAGAGCATCTCAAATGACGGCAATGAGAATTATGAAACAACTTAAAACACAAAAATCTAAAATGCGCCGTGTTTGTAAGAGAAACGGAAAGAAATAACTCGCTGCTTGTAATTACAGCGAAACCGGTTAGCAATATACACTAATACTACGAACGAATGCAGGTGTGTGTGTGTCATTGTATGGGAATGCATGAATGTGTGAGCCGAGCCGGCATTTGTCACCGCTAGCGGGGGGTGAGTGCTGTTTCTTCGTCTTCTGCATGCACATGCGAAATATATATGTATGAAT
Organism: Drosophila longiperda; assembly: GCA_035042125.1. Taxonomy (NCBI): domain Eukaryota; kingdom Metazoa; phylum Arthropoda; class Insecta; order Diptera; family Drosophilidae; genus Drosophila; species Drosophila longiperda. The sequence goes on from JAWNLV010000185.1 coordinate 79,818, forward strand.
ACTTTTATTAATAACTGTTGGATTTTGCATGAATCTGCACAGCAACTGTAAAACAACAGCAATCACACCATAGATAAAAATGAAGCGAGCAAGAAGTAAAGAGAGACAAGTCTACTAATTGGAGTAACTATTGCCATTTCGACAACTGTTTCGACTGCTAGCCATGGACGAGTTTATCAGCAACATTTACCAACTCAGTGAAATGGCGATAAACAATGAGAGCGTGAGAGAAGCACCAATACTAACAGCAGGCAGTGGCTAAGGCAGAGGCGACTACCGGCTTGTCTGAGTGACTCATTACCAATATTTCATAAGCCAGAAAAATGGGAATTCGTCTTGACTAGTTTTGTTACCAAGATTCATCGGTGTCAAATTTTCCTACTCAATTTTTCCCAAAACACAATTTGATCTCCTCGGCGCTGTGTATTCTTATAAGAATCCACTGGCATATGGTAAGTGGTGGGGGAAGGGGGTCAACAAGTGGTTTTATACACACGCATATATGCACAAGCCAAACGGAATCTTACTCGACCCGTTACTCAAATTAGATAGGCAAACAAATACTCTCTCTCTCTCTAGTAGTAGTAGTAGTATAAATTAAACTCACCTGTAAATGCTCTTGAAAGCGAATAGGAAGCGGTTGCGTCATCTTAACTGGCTGCTATTTTGGCTCTCTGCTGGAAATTATGAGTTGTTGTTACTCCTGTTCAAGAGTTCTGATTGTCTACGTTCTTCTTGTCCTTTTTATTGTTGTTGTTCTTGGTTTTTGGAGAGATTACACACGCACTTTTGTAATTGCTGATGGTTGTTTTACATGGGTAAAGTATATATGGGAGAAAATACAAATACTGGTGTTCTTGTCTGCGTGTCAACGTTAAGAAACGTTGACTTTTGTTGTTGTTGTAGGATGCTATTTTTTTTTTGTTGTATGCTAGTTGCTTGATCTGCTTTTCTTTTAATCGTGATCGTTCGTTGTTTCTTTTTTCTTTCTTGTTTTCTTTAGTTGTCGCTGCTTCGTCTCGGTTTAGATTTGAAGCAATTTCGTTTTGCGTTTGCTTTGTGAGAGATACCAAAAAAACTGCGCAAAGAAGAATTAAAAAAAAATGTTTAATGTATGCATTTAATTGCGCTGCAAAGTATTTGTTTGTAATTTTCGATACTGTTAAAGGTAAGCGGCGCAGCGTCACCGCCTCTCAAAAAAAAAGAAGAAAAAAAAACCTAAGGTAAAAATGGGGAAATATTTTCCCCTTAAAAAACACACACACGGAGAACTCACATATAAACACAACCGATTTTAGCGGAAAATTTTCTTGTTGTGTGTGGTTGTTGTTGTTTTCTAACTAATAATCCAAATTGATTATTTTGGTTTATAAACAAATTTGTATTTAATTCACTTGAAATTTCACATAATACATGCTTGCCGATTGTCGGCAAATCTAAAAAAAAAATGAATGAATCAACGACACGGGCGGCAGCACTGACAGACAGACAGACACAATAACAAGTACGAGAGCCAGTGACAGAGTGACGGCCCCTATGGTGTGTTTACAGCAAAATACACCACAGCAGCGCTGCTTGTGTAAAACTGTATGTGCGCTTGTATTTGTGCATGACAAAGTCAAATATTGAAATGTCAAAATGCGCGCCGTATAAGTGTGCCCAGACACATTCATAAAACACAAATTATAAAAAAAATAAAATGATTAGTAGCGCAAGCTTTCCAGTTTATCGATATTGTAATTCAATATTTTTCATAGATATACTATTTTGTTAAGTTAATGTTAATAATATGAGGCAACACTGCCGCTTGCTTCTCACAGCTCACCACAGTGTCAGCCATGTTGAGTTGCGCTCCGACACACTTACTTACATACACACATACATTTACATGCATATTGAAGTCATGCACACACACACACTCCTGCATTAACATATGTACATGTAGCAGTGAAAAAAATTGCTTTGCGATGTACACACATACATACGTAGATAGATATGCATAAAAACACTTTCTGCACTGAATTTTGCCACGCAGTAATTAAATTTACAAGAACAACTGCAATGCTAAAATATGGTCAACATTTAATGTTAGATGCCCCCAAAATGCGCGCATTCGCTTTGAACACGTATGCCACATAAACAAAAAAACGAAAATGTGAACATGAAAAAAACACCGCCCACTAACACTTTGACACAGGCATAGGGGCAAATAAAAGATGCAGTTTTCTCTGTGTTTGGCTGCGTTTTAGCATTGCAACTTTGGTATCTGTTGCGATCATGTATATTTCCTATATAATAATTTTTTTATTTAATGCCCAACGACATCAAAGTTAGTATTTTTGTGCCAATTTTATGGGGGGAGGAGGTGAAAGCGTACCAGTTTGTATTGCTGTAGTTTAACAATTGCACGTCTGCACGAACACACGACGATACGATATTAACATTGAATTTTTAACACATTATTCTTATTCGTTAATAAACACACGAAAGAGTAAAATTTACATTGAAAAAAAATTATGAATGAGACGTCTTCGGTCACTGAAATTTAGGGATGCATGGAAAAGTCTTATCGATTTCAGCCAATTCTTTTTGGCAGTAATCGATGGTTTCGTTAAACAGAGATGCCCCTTTTGAATAACGTTTGCTGAATGCAATAAATAAAATTATTCAGTACTTAATAGAAAAATAATCACAATTGCCAAATTTATAAATAAAATAAATCAGAATTACCCAGCTAATGCAATAAATTTATTCTTATTTGGGGTAAACTCTTTACAGAACTGCTCCACATGCATGAATGAGTTGACTCCTCAGCTCAGTCGCAGATAAGCTCGCTACGTTTGAAATATGCAAAAACTATCGGCCATCTCTAAACTCTGTAAGCCGAACAGTGCATAAAGTTAGCAGTGCGCAAAGTAAATTCTATATAAATTTTCAATTTTAAAACGCCTCTTCAGAACAATTCCGAATGAAAGCCGTGCACGCGGTTGCCATGCAAAACGGTTAATTATTTTTTAGTATACCCATGTTATTGGTAACGGCGAGCATTAATGCTAGCATTGCTTTTCCGCCTTATTCGTTGAATGTTTAAAAAAAAAACACGCGCGTTGCGCGTCGCACAAGCATATTCAAAAGTTGTTTGCTGCATCTGCTGTTTGTGTATGTCCGTGTATGTGTGTGTGTGCTTATATTAAACATTAACATTGCGAAAAATCAATATACATAAGTTTCGTTCGTGTATGTGTGTCTGTTGGTTGTTCTGTGTGTGTATGTTGCGTACCAAGCGCCATTTGTGCAAAAAAATTCAAGTTAAACAAAAGCGGGCTAACAGGGATAACGCCGCCAGCAAAGGGAAGGAGAGGAGCGAGGTGCAACTGGAGCGCATCTAAGGTATAAAAAGAACAAAAAAACAAACATTGCCAATACAAAACACACATCCACCTATGTGTGTATGTGTGTCTACATGTGTGTGTGCGGTTGTTTGTACATCCTTGCAACTAAATATAAATAGTTGGCGATGTCGGCGTTGCCACAAATAAGCAAATCGTTCATCAAACAGAACGAGATACATTTGTTTATAAGCTTATGCATATAAATATAATATATACATTTTTATGCATAATATTCTATGTACATTATTTATTGTTTGTTATGAAATTGATGCATTCGTCTCACTTTACATTTATTTGGAAAAAAAAAAAAAGTTTAATTTCTGTTGCCAGCCCGGCTTCTTATTTATTTAGTTTCTCATTTTGTTTTTTTTTTTTTGCAGCAGCAATTCTTGTGATTTATTTTGTTCACACAAACACAAGCGCAGCAAGCCCGAGGGGCACAAACACACACACGCAGAATGCTTCCTTTTTGTGCTTCATCTTTGTTGTTGCTGTTTTTTTGTTTGTTTTTTTTTGTTTATTTCGGCATGTTCGCTCCTTTATCAAACGCACAGTACAGCCAGACACTGTGTGTGTGTGTTTGCAAGAGAGAGAGAGAGAGACAGAGAAAAGTGGACGGAGTGCGATATGCCGCTCTCTTCACGTTTTAGTATTCTCTACTCGCTCTCCTGCAGCGTTTTTGCATGAACATTTCTTATTGGGATACGTTTTGAGCGCAGTGGCAGCATTATCAAAAGCATAACGAAAACTATTTTGTGCTGTTCACGTAATTCGTAATGCATTTTCCAAAACTGAAATACCAAAATGTGTGAACTATATATTCACATTTATTTACGATTAGATTCATTTTGATCGCTTTATCTGTAATTTTTTTTAAATTTCAAATTAACGGCCTTTAACAGCAGCAGTTAGAAGCTGACTGCTATGACAGCGTTAAGATATATCGATAATTTATTTCACACGCAAAACTGTCAGTGATTTTGATTTGCCCCCCGCTGTGGCGACTTAATTCCCGTTACACAACGGTTCGTTCTATGCGTTTGTATCAACATGCATATATATATATATATATATATACAATTACAGCTGAAAATGATCAACGAATGGCGAGCAGGTTGTCATTAAAATTTTGGCAGTGAGATATTTCCAGTTGGGTTTAGTTAGACACCAAATAAAACTTTTGGAATTTCTGTTTCCAGTCGATTGGCAGCACCAGCAGCGAGCGCGCGTCTTTGAATTATAAAATAACCCGAATATGTTCCACTATAAATTATAAAATATAACTCAACTACATATTTTTGCACTAATATATACATATATACATTTGTACGGTCCGAAATTAAAACAAGTTTTCAACCCCCAATTATTAAAATTCTGCTGCAAATATTACAACTTCTTTTTGCACTGTTCAACTTTCTGCGGTCTTTTTGTGCTGTCAACTTTTGCTCATTGTTGTTGTTGCTTTTAATGCTATTTTTGTGTTACAGTATTCTTTGTGTTGCCGCCTCTGCGTTTTCTTCTCCAGAGCATATGCGCCTATGTATGTATGTACGTATGTATGAAATAGTATTTATTTTTTGTTGTTTCCTTTTTCTGTAAAATTTGTTGCGTTTATTAGTACTGGCAATTTCGCATTTGCTTACTTTGAGCACGCAGGGGCTATTCGCGTGTGTGCTTATGCTTATTGCCCTATCTCTCTTGCACTTTCGCACTCTGGTGCGTTATTTCTCAGAAACACAAGGAGTTTGTTTTTGGTTTTTGTTTTGTCTGCGCTCCATTTTCGCAGCAGTTATAAATTTTGCAGAGGGCCGCCAGTGTTGAAAACCAACATTTATCTATTGCGGCGGATATGAAAGAAAGTGCATAGCCAAAACAGAATGTTGGCTGTGTTTTCGTTTCTTTGATTGTTCAATTTTTATTTGTTTGTATTTCAGCCTAAACAGGTGTAGCAACATATTGCAAAGTTTGCACATTACATATGTTATTTTAATTATTTTAGTTATTAGTGTTTTAACTAACGTATTCGATTATTTTCGTTTTATTTCGACACACTGTGCCGCTTTATTTAACTTCCTTGGCTCGTTTCCTTTGCCTACTGCGCAGACGTCTGTCTCTCTCTTTAACACACGCACACATAAGTTTCGGGCTTAGTGTGTGTGTGTGTGAGATGCTCCCTTGTTTTTTGTTGTTCCTGCTTTGCACGCTGCTTCCTTTGCTGCCTTTGTATAATTCGCAAAATGCTAAACTAAAGTGCTCAAAATTGCTGTGTTCTGTAGCATCAAAATAATTTTGCGCCTCTCTCTTTCCCTTTCTCTATCTCTCTCTCTGTGTGTGTGTCTCTCTGTCTATCTGCATAAAACAGCAGTGCTGCTGCTAACCGCAGAGGCAGAGGCAGCCGCAACAGCAGCAGCAGCTAAACAGCAACAACAATAATAATAAGCGGCAGCCTGTGTGCTTTCCTGGGCTCGCTTCATCGTCTTCGTCGTCGTCGTCGTCGTCGTCGTCGTCTTCGTCGACTTCATCGTCGCCGTCGTCGTTGGTTGTTGTTATGCTTGGTTTTTTATTACTTTACTTTTTCAGTATAATTCTTTGTCTTTTGAGGTTTGTTTAATGCAAAAAAGGAAATATGAGAAAAGCCAAGACAAGAACCAACGCGCACGCACACAACCACAACAACTGAGCTGCCAAAAAAAAAAAGGAGGAAGCACAAACTACATTTTATTTTTTTGTTGTATTTTTTATGTGTTGTTAAGCACAGACACAGGAGTCTGTACAAAATAAAATTTTTTGCGCAACGGAACACAACGCAAGACGCTGTCACAAATTATAGCCAAATAGCAGCATCAGCAGCAGAGAAGCAGCCGCTTTTAACAAAATTCACACAAGTAATTATTAAATTGTACGCAGCAGTCGCCCAAAAGAATTAAGCAATAGAAAAATCAATTTATTTGCATTTAATTTTTTGTATATGTCTTGCTTTGTTCTCATTATTATTTGTTTTTTTTTTTTTTCATAATACAAAATCAAAGTTGAATTTTAATTATGTTGTTAATTAATAGCAATAATAAAAATTTAAAAAAAAAAATACTAATTAAGGCAAATTTAGTTTTTTTTTTTTGGTTCTGAGTGTTTGCTGAATGTCCTTGACAAAAGCGGCTTGTGCAAAAAACAACAATTAAATCAAAGTGTAAATCTTGCTTAAAACAATGCCTGATTGATGAGTGAGTTATCAGGACATATAAAGATATATATATATATTTTACACATAAATTAAAATCTCGTTTTTGCAATTAACTTTAATTTGTATTTGGTTGTTTTGCAGGTAAGGAAACGAAGCTGCAAACAACAAGCAGAGAAAGAACAACAAATTTAAATAACAACAATAAATCTGACTAACAAGAACAACAACAACAACAACGATGAGCGCTGCCACACAGGAGTTTTGCGTTAGATGGAACAGCCATTTGGGCAGCATTGGAGCCGCCTTCCCGCAGCTGTTGGCCGGCCAAAGATTCGTGGATGTGACACTGGCGTGCGAGGGACACCAGGTGCACTGTCATCGTTTGGTTTTGGCCGCCTGCTCGACATACTTTGAGGCCATATTGGCGGAGAATCCGTGCAAGCATCCTGTCATCATATTGCCCAGCGAGATTAAGCTATGGGAAATCCAGGCACTGGTCGATTTCATGTACAAAGGCGAGGTGAATGTGACGCAGGCGGGTCTCGGCCAGCTCCTCCGATGTGCCGAGCAGTTGCGCATACGCGGCCTTTACGGCTCCGAGGCGGCAATCAACTACAATCAGTTGCAACAGTTGCGGCACGATGCAGTTCCACTGGAGACACAGACAGCAGCGGCAACAACGGCAACGGCAACAACAACAGTAGCAGCAGCAGCAACTGCGAATCTTAAGCAGGAGGCAACAGTGTTGCTGCCAGCCAAACAGGAATCCCAACAACAGCAGCAGCATCAGCAGCAGCAGCAGCAGCAGTTGCATTTGGAGAACACAGAAACTGAAGACACAATCAGCAACTCGACGGCAACAACGACAAGCACGAGCACAACCGCCAAGCAGCAACAGTTGCTGCTGCAACAGCAACAACAACAACAACAGCAACAGCAGCTGCTGCAACAGAAGGAGCAAAAACAGCGCCAGCAAACAAATGGCAACAATACGCTGCAATTGCAATTGCTACAGCAACAGCAACAACAGCAGCAGCAACATTTGATTCAAGCCAATGCTGGTGGCTCTTCGGCAGCTGCCTCCAACAATTCGAATGCGCCCACCGAGGATGACTCGGCGGATGATGCAAACAGCAATTGGATATCCTACAATGAGCCATTCGATGACTTTCTGCTGGCCAACGACAACAAGCTGAATGTGCAGCTTTACCAGCAGCAGCAGCAGCAACAGCAACAACAGCAACAACAGCAGCAACAACAGCAACAACAGCAGCAACTGCAGCAGCAGCAACAACAATTGCAAATGCAAATGCATCATTTGGACTCCACCATTGAGGATGATCACAATTATGTGGCCGCCCATGATGAGGATAATGATAGCAGTGGCTTTGCTGCTGCCAATATTGTTGGCAGCACCAGCGGAGCATTGGGCGTCCTCTCGCTGAGCATGGACGCCGACTTGGATACGTCGGCGAACACGTCGGGTTCGTCGTCATCCCTGATGCACAGCTCCATCGATGGTTATACATCGTATAAGCGGGTGCGTCGCTCCGAGGCATCGCTCGCCCAGGCGGCCAAATGTGTATCCAAGGGGGAAACCTTTCAAACGGTCAGCAACATGTTTAATATACCCGTTTCCACCATACGTTTTTATATGGCACGCAAGGGTATTCTGCCAAAGCGTAAACGTGGACGTGGCGCCTCCCATGCGGGCAGCACAATAACAACAACAACATCAGGAGCAGCAGCAGCAGCAGCGGGCATAGGCAATGCAGCGGCAGCAGCAGCCGCCGCTGCTGCAGCAGCAACAATGGCAGCTGCCACAACATTGGGCAGCCTGTCGACAGCCGGTGCCCATCATTTGGGTGGAAATCATCATTTGCCAATCGATGCCATGCAGCTGAAGCGGCTGGCAAATGCCACAAGTAGCAGCAGCAGCAGCAGCAGTGTTGCCAAATCCAGCCCCACAGCAACAGCAGCAGCGGCAGCAATAACAGCCGCAGCAGCAGCAGCAGCAGCGGCAGCTGCCTCATCGAATAGCAGCGCTGCTGTTACCGCCTTGCCACGCTTCGAGGTGGCAACCGCATCCGGTGTACCCTTCCATCTCCTCAGCGATGCGGCAGCCTTCAAGCTGAGCGAGCAGCAGCAGCAGGCGCACATAATCTAACCGTAAACTTGGGCAACGCTTGCATTTAACGCATCCTACATGTAAAACTGGAGCTAGACAGAGACAGAGACAGTCAGTGTGAGTGTGTGTGTGAAAGTGTGTGTGTGTGTGAAAGTGTGTGTGTGTCATGCGGACAATCCAAGCTGTTGTGCTTAAAGCCAGGCCAGGAAATCTGCCTATGTGCTTAAGTACCTTTTAAAACATACACACACACACCCACACACACCCACACACACACACACACATCCACACACACACACACACACACACACACACACACACACACACACACACATGCAGCATCGCTTTAAGAGCAGCTCGTTTTTGAGACATCTTCCTTGAAATGCTGACATTGAACAATGAAATGGCTGCAACAGTTGAGTTAATATATATATATGTGTGTATATATTTTAATTAAATGTTTTGCCTTTAGTCAGCCATATATTATATATTAACATATATATATATATATATATATGGATTAATATATATATATATATATACATATATATCGCTTGTAAGATTTAGCATTAGTTTTTACACTGTATTATAAAAAACAAGACTTTTTTTCACACTCATTTTGCTCATTCAAAAAACCCATCAAACAAAAAACAAATGCAATAAAAAAAAATTGATACAGCTTTGTGCAGTTAACAACAAAACAAAACAAAAAAAGCAGTACAATAACCGTTAAGTTGGAATATATATATTTTATTTGAAATGCTCCATGTTTATGTAATACACAACTAAGAAACTAATTGTGAAAGTCATAATATTAGTATGCAATTGTTGCAGCAAAATATTATTATTTCTATGTAAAATAAAAAACAAACAAACAAACAAAAGAACATCAAAAAACAAAACAAACAGACACAGAAAACATACAAAACAATCATTAGCGCTTAAGTCAGCATTTTAGCTGGGCAATTACAAGACACAGAAACACAAAACAACAAAAAATTGAAAAAAAAAAAACCAACAACAAAAAACGAAAACCATTTGATGATTTACTTTATAAGTAAATAACAAGGCCAACATCGACATCAACATTTGATGTACGTGCGTACATCAACTCAAACGATATTCATTATTTCAAGCAATTGCATGTTTTTATTAATTGGGTTTATTGTAAGAATTGTAAAAAAAAAAAAAAAAAAATGCCAACAATTATTTTATTATTAATAATTATTATTTCGATGATTATTATGATTTTGTATGGGCATTTAAGCTGTGTGAAAGACTTGTGAAAAAGACTATTTTTATTAAGTTGCTTTAATATTGAACAAACATAAGACTTAAAATCTTTTTTTTTTTTTTAAGACATTTGTATTCAGCTCATTGATTCTATATACATATTTTATTTTTTTTTTAAACAGTAATCCAGAAATTGTCTGGATTAAATGTTTGCCATGCTCGTAACTGAAAATGTATTCAATTTTATTTTTTGTATCCGTTCTAAAAAAAAAATTTCAGAAATTTACATTTCCCGAAATAGCTGCTTTCCTAGATTAATTTCCCTCTGAAGTTGAAAATATTTCTATGATTTTTATCACACATTTTGTGTTTATTTATTGTTATCAAATTATACAATTTTTTTTACCCATCTTTCGACCGATTGTTTCTATGGCAGCTATATAATATGTGGGCTCGATCGGGTCGCCGAAGCAAAGACATGTTTCAAGATAGCGAAAATGGCTATGTCCACTCAAGAATATATATATATATATATATATATGTGTACACACGTTTTCTTCAATGCATTACACATTATTTCGACAAATAATAATACAAAGGTATAAAAAGAACCGACCGATTGTTCCTATGAATGCAACATTAAATATTTCTAAAATGTTTGTAAAATCTTAGAAACGTGCCAAAACTCATAACTAAAGAATTTAGTTCGAATAACTTGGTAACGTTTTTCACTCATCTTTTCATCGATCGTTCCTATGGCTCTGGCTATATAGTGCGCCGATCCAGCCAGTCTCCAAATAGATACAGATTGGACACTTTAATTAGAAAGATGGAGCAGTCATAGTCTCCCCAAGGAGGCAAAAGATCTTTTTCAAATTATTTCAATATTCGAAAAATTGAGAAAACAACTTTTTTTTTGAGCAACGAAATGTTGGGAATTAAGAAGAATTTAACAATTCGAAATTGAATTTGTGTTGAATTTTCGTTATGATCTCTCGAAAGTCGTATATATGTATATATGTATATATATATGTGTATATGTATGTGTATATACGAATGTATGTATGTTTGCATATGTTGACTCATATGCAGCATATATGATTTTTAAAAGCAAAGCAAAAACAAAAACAAAACAAATACCTCGTATACATTGAGCATAAATACATAAATAATAATAAGCCATATACACATAAATAATGACAACTGGGGAAGGGGAGAAGTGCACAGCAAACAAAATAACAATTAAAACAAAAATAAAATAAAATAACAAATCGAACAGAAGAAGCAATAAACAAAAGCGAATAACGCTTATTTTACACAAAAGAAAACAGCTGCAATTAATACTATTGAATTGCAATTTATTAAATAATAAACCGAAAGTTGTTACAATAGTCACAAAAAATCTCAACAAACGAAAACAAAAACAAACAAACAAAAAAAAAAACAAAAATAGAAAATAAAATCCATAGTAATGAAAAATATATATTTTTTAAAAAATCAACTGTAAGATATGAAAAGAATACAAACGAATACAAAAAGTTGTGCTACAGCTAACTATTAAAGAAATGTATCTATTTTTTATTAAAAACTAAAATTTTTCTTTTTGTCTTGTAAACAAAAAAAAAACAAAAACAACAGAAACAAAAACACGTTGAAATCTATTAATGCATGTCGAAAATGAAAATGGCAACAAAAATTGTATGTAGCTCACACATGGAAATGAAATGCAAGTATTATATATATATATATATATATATATATATATACATACTATATTAAAGTACATACATATAAAGATTGTATACATAAAAGAGATAATTAAACACAATAAGCCAGCAAGCGCGAAATTATGTTATGATGCAAACGGCGAAAAAGAAAAAAACAAACAAAAAAAAAGAAACAGTTAAATTTATGTAAAAATTATAAAATACGAAACAAAACAGATGCAGATGGTATTTTAAATAAAAATTGGAGAAATATATTGCACATTGTTTATTAATATTTATTTATAAATTGTACTTTTTCTTGTATATAGCAGGGAATAATACATTTCCCCCAACATCTATCGGAGAAAACTTACACAGGAACCTTACCAAACTAACAATTATATGGATTAAAAAGTACAAATCGTGATTAGGATAAAAAAAAAACCAAATGATTTAGAATGATCTTAAAGGTTTATCTTAGTTATATCGATAGTTTCTATCGGCAATGGATTTGTGATATTTTCGAAAAGGAAGAATTTATCGAAACGTTATGAAGATAAAAAATAATTTATAATGATTCAAATAGTTTTATCATTTAATATTTTGGAAACCGAGAAACCTATATGGGAAGAGTATACGAGTATTTAAATTAAAACGAAATCTCAAGCTTCGAAAATCGATTCCTTTTTCAAGCGGTTAAAGTTGATGGATTTTTGCTGAAAGTTTTGAACAAAATCCGATCGTCAATTGTTTTGTTACTTCTACTTACCAAAAAATGCTAAAACCAAAAAATAACAACAATAATTGAGACGCAAAAAATTTGTTTAAAAGTGTTTGTTTAATTACATAGATATCATTCGCTTTTCAAACAAACCCATTCATAGTTATGAGTTTGTTTGTAATTATTTATTTAGGTTTGCCCAAAAAGTTATAATTTTGCGAATTTTGCATTTCAGACCATCTCTATAATTACGGCTAGGGCAAGGGGTTAGGGTCCTTGGGTGTTTGTGGAGGGGGGAGTAGGATGGTTGTTTGGGTTAGGCGTTTAAGAGTTCGTTGAAGGAGTGATGGTGTGCACGTCTGTGTGTGTGTGTGTGTGTGTTGGTTTGTGTGTTGCTTAATATACATAAGATAAATTGGTTACATTTAGTTTTCCTTCATTTTCTTGTTGAATATGACGATGAACTCAAATTCGAATTTGAATTCGATGTTCTTCAATTAAACATATGTATGCATGTATGTGTAGATTACATAAGTATACACATACATATGTATACATACATGTATGTGTATATATATATGTATATTGTGTGCATTTTATTTGGGTTTACTTAAGCTCTAAGCATTTCATTTAAATAAGTATGTTTTCTTTAGCTTGTTTTCATCAAATTGTTGGTTTTTTTTTTTATTTTCTTTTTTATTTAATTGTTTTTTATTTTTTCTTTAAATGAAATTTTTTTTATTTTGCGTACATTATCAATTGCAGCGTGTTTCATACACACTTAATTTGTTTTTTTTTTCGTTAGTTCCAATTCTTTCTCATTTGTCTTGTTTAAATCTTAATCATACTACATAATTTATGTATATATGTGTGTATGTAAGTATGTATTTGTATCTGTATATGTATGTCTAAATGCACGCTCGTTCGAAATGGCTAAGAATCTGCATCTGCTTACACAAATTGTATTTGTTTTGATTTTACTTTTCTCATTTCTTTTCTTTTCTTATTTATTTATTTTTTTTTTTTTGCTAACACAACAAATATAAAAATTAAGAAAATTTCTCGTGTTTTTTCCCCATTCAAATTAACCGAATAGCTTATACATGTGATTAGAAGCTTATAAGTGTGCGTGTGTGTGTGTATGTGTGTGTAAGAGTTTCGTGTGTGTGTATTTGAGTGTTAAATGTGAGTTTTTAAAAACTAGATTGTATAAATTGTTGGCTTGCTTTTTAATATTATACGTTTTTATATATTTAGTATTTTCGTATTTTGAGAGTTTTCATTTGAACGTTTCTGCACATTTGTTGTCTTCGAAATACAATCATGACAATAATAATAATTCTTCTTCTTCAGCATCGTCAAATGTAATTGCCATCATATAAGTATGCAATCCAGGCACGCATTGCTTGCTTGCTTGTATGTATATGTATGTATGTATGCATACATATATATGTACTTATGTATATTGATACGAGCAATGTTAACATTTAACGTATGTTTCTACGTATTTCTACACATTCAATTCTTATTATTTTGTAACTGTATCACAATGGGGTTTCACGTTTTCTATCGCATTCTCAACTTTCTTTCTTACTCGGTTTTTTCTATATACCTTTTTTCTCAGACCATTTTAGATACATTTTTTCCGGCCAAAATCTCAAAATTTTACTTATCACTTACAATGCTGCATTCGTTTATTTTTATTTCATATTTTTTTATATTTTGCTTAGTTTTTTATTTAGAATATTTCATTTTCACTTGGCCAATTGGTTGTCGTTGTAATTGCTTTTTGTTTTGCTGCTGTCTTTGCTTAATTTGCTTGTGTAAAGTTTTTCCTCATGTTTCAAAAACTGCATCTAACTTTGGCGCTTAAAAGTATGTATGCGTGTGGGTGTGTATGTGTATGTGTGTGTGTGTGTGTGTGCATTTTGGCAATTGTGCGAACGACGCTGGGCGCTCTTAATGTATTTTTGCGACCAGCATTTTATTTTTTTCTTCGTTTTTTGTTTTATTTGTTTTTTAAATGCATTTTCACTCACTTCATAACCAGCGGCTGGCTTTTGATAAATGTATGCAGTAGGATGTACATATGTATGTATGTATTGTATTGTATTGTATGTAGTTATAGGTCTATATACATATGCTGGTGGCATGTATGTATATATTAGGTATATAAAAAAACAAAATGAATGATTAAACATAAGAGATACGCTTGAAGCAAAGTAATACACACAAAAATCATTTACAAGAAAATTATTGCTTGATTATCAAAATACATATTATTTCTTTTTGTTTTTTTTTTTTAATAACGGCATATATAATTTCATCTCATTTTTGGCTGCTTTTGCGTTTTCTAAACAATCACGAAACGAAACAACGTTAGCAAATACGTTGCATTTATGTTACCGTTACGTCACGTTACGTTACGATACATCGCGGTGCGTATTTTTCTTGTTTACTTTTTGTCAGTTTTTTCAAAAGTTGCATTCTTTATACTTTCAAAAATATATGTTCTATATTATTCTTGTATATGTACATATATATATTTGTAAAAATATATACATATATATATAGCTAAATATATATAGAGAGATAATGAGAGACTGAGACTGAGACAGACACAGTAGTAAGTTGAACAGGTTGAGAGACAGTCAGTGATAAAGAGACAGACAAAGAGAGAGAGGGAGAGAGAGAGAGAGAGAGCGAGATAGAGAGAATTACTGAGTAAGCAAAATGATTGCTTCAACTTTACAAGTTGCAGTTGAATTTCATAAACTTTTTTCAATTTTTTTTGTTGTTTTTAGTTTTAGTTTTTTTTTTCGTTGCATCTTTTCAGATTGTTACGCTTAAAATTTATCAGTTTCAGTTTCAGTTTCAACTTCTTTTTCTCTTTTTTTTTTGTTTTTGCTTATGTTTCGTTTAACTCTGTATGTGTTTTCATGTGTGTCTTAATGTGAGTGTGTGTGTGTGTGTGTGTCTATGGGTGTTCACAACAACTTATAGGTAATACAATACAAATATCGCGCTTTATAGGTTTTACTTCTTAAAAAAAAGAATGTGTGCCTCATGTCATCCATAATACATATTAATAGCCATAAAGCTTTGGCTTTGGCATAGCCATCAGACATTGTCTATATATATATACATATAGTATATAGTGTAATATACATATATAGATATATATATATATATACACGACAATAATACAAATACATAACATATATATTCAGCCATTGTCGGCTTGGGCTGTTTGTTTACTTCGTTTGTTTTTTGTTTTCTTTTTTTTTTGTTATTTTTTTTTTTTTGTTTTTCATTTTTAATTTGTATTTAATTAGTATTTTTTATAAGTCTATCACATCATCACAATTCGGTTGCATAAAAAAACGCCCAGACAGCGGGCGGAGGTGGGGGGGGTGGTGGGCGGCGAGGATATCTTCAGCAATCCGATACACCCAACCACACCAACCAACACACCGGCACAAAGCCTGGATCGATTTTTTCACTTAGTAACATTGTGTATACATATACATATAAAAAATAATATTGTATTTAGTTTTCAGCATTTAAAACAAACAGAGAATTTGTAAGCGTAATGAGAGAGATTAACAAACAAAATGTATAGAAAAATAAAAATAAAAATAATAATAATAAAAACAAAAACAAAATAAAAATAAACAATGTCTTCCACTTATGGTATTCGTATGTATGTTTACATATATATATTTACATAGGTATATATATGTACGCATCCATTTATTTTTGTATGTATTTTCTTTTCTTCGTTTAAATGTAGTTTTTGTTACAAGGAGATCCATGTGGTATCATATATATATATATTTCTGTTGTTCCTTCATTTAGCTGCTAAGGGCATACAAAATGTATGCAAATATGTCAATGTAAAATTATATCATCGATATATGTGTGTAAAAGAAGTGTTGCTCTTTCCTGTCTCTTTTTACTGCTTAACTTCAGTTTTTCTTTTCTTTTTTTTTTTTTGCATTTAAAATTTTCTTTTCTTTTTTTTTTTTTTGCATTTAAAATTTTCTTTTCTCTTGCTGGCTTTGTACTGCTTTTCCATTAAGCTTTGTTCTTCTTTTCTTTTTTTTTTTTTTATTAACATAAATCAATTATGTGGCATGTTCTTTGGAGATATAATTAAGTGAAAATACTTGAATATTGAAGAATAGATGGTTGTTAAGGACGAACTTAGAAAACTGTTTAATACTAAAGGTTTTAGGCAACAGGTTGGACAGGCAACAACTTGGACAGCTAACCTATCAAAGGGTTTATATATATATATATATATATATATAATTTTTTTTTTATATATGTGTGGGGAAAATAGCTACAAATGTCGAATATCTTTGATATCAAAATTTTCTGGCTACCAATCTAGAAAGTTTTGTACACACACATTTGTATGTATTTATGTATATATGTATGTATAATTAAAAACTGATGACAAATTATGAAAATGAAACCTCGGCTACTACACTAAAAAAAAATTAATTTGATTTATATATATATATAAATATATACATATATATATATAGCTATGTTTCTATATATGTATATATATATAAATGAATATATATTTTATATATATGTATATGCATTCCTTTTCTGTATTATTATTATTATTTTTGTGTTTTTGGCTCTTTGTTGTGTTCTGTTCTGCTTTGCATTTGAATTAATTTGTTCTTGTTTTTATGGATGAATGTGGCGTATTTTCTTTTTCATTTCCTTTCATTTTTGAATCAATTTCTTTTTTGTTATTGTTTCAAATAAATAAACTAAATAAGATGCTTTTCATTATTTTTTCCAGTATTTGCACTGCACTTTTGAAAAAAACATTCTGCTTTTCGAATGTGAATAGTTTCAATTACACACAGATTAAAAACAAAAATTTAATTTCTGCATAATTAATGCCTATTTTACGCATATAGAAATTGGATGTAAGTGTAATTAAATAAAATAAAATCGCTTCTTGCCTTTCCGGTTTTAACTTCAAGATACACAAGATCAAGCAAATATATGCAAGACTATATATATATATATAGCATACAAATATAGTTAAAAAGAACAAATAAACAAAAGTATATATTCATATATTACTCGAACATTTAAGTGTTTTTCCAATACA
This sequence comes from Drosophila longiperda, assembly GCA_035042125.1. Classification (NCBI taxonomy): domain Eukaryota; kingdom Metazoa; phylum Arthropoda; class Insecta; order Diptera; family Drosophilidae; genus Drosophila; species Drosophila longiperda. The sequence continues at coordinate 97,322 of JAWNLV010000185.1, forward strand.
TATTTCATTGTATCTTTGATTCGTTTACATACTTCTACCAAAGCAGCGCTGCTTTTTTTTTTTTTTTTTTTTTTACTTGTGAAAAATTACAAATTTCTAAATATGTGTTTACAATTTTCAGTTCATTTGGTTTTTTTTTTTGTTGCTTTTTGCTTTATGCATAGCAATTTTACTCTCGTCGAAAAATCGATTAGCTGCATTTCTATGTGTGTGTGTGTGTGTGATTATTGTATGTGTATGTGTGGTTGTTTGTTTGGGTGTTTTTTTATTTATTTTTTTTTTATAGAATTTTGGTATTCATCATATTCTCAGTTTGGAGTATTATTAGCATAGTTTTGTTATTATGAAAATATATTGTGTCAATCATTTTTGTATATATATTATATAAGCAAACCGTTCATTTCATACCAACCAAGTTAGTGAAAAGGTCTTAAAAATCTTATTTTTTTTTCTTGTTCTTTTTCATTTTTCATACAAATTTCTGGTGTGCGTGTGTGTGTGTGTGTTTTGTATGTGTAACTAAAATATCCAAATTGTTTCTTTAATATTTTCATTGTAGGTGTTTTTGTATACGCTTTGTAGGCATATCACTTAAAAGTACATTTTGATAGAATGCTTATCAAATTGTGTAAAAAGTGTTCAAACTATGTGTGTGTGTGTTGTGTGTGCTGTTATTTGTATGGATGTGTGTGTATTTGCGTGTGTGTGTGTGTGTGTGTAAATTAACAAAACATTTTTTTTAGCATATTTTGAAAATCAAATGAAAAAAAAAAACGTTCTTATAATAACTAACTCTTACGAAGAACATCCAATTTTTCGTAGTTAATGTTGTTATTGTTGTCTGATGTTACCTGTTGTGTTCAGAAAGAGATGTAACGCGTTAATAAAAGTATAATTATAACTAAATAAATGAAGAAAATGAAAAAAAAAACCAACAAATAATTGCAAATTTTTTTTTTTGTCACTTACCCATACTTTTTGTTGTGTTTGTTGTTGTTGCCGCCAAATGATTAACTCCGTCTGTGTGTTCCGTTGTGTTGTATGTTTGTGTGTGTTCTCCGTTTAGCAGAAAAATAATATATATCAATGAAAATTAAGATACATACGTATGTGTGTGTGTGTGTGTGTTTCTGTGTATACGCGATACATAAATGAACAAACAAAAAACAAACAAATAATAAGTTGTGCTTCTGCAATTTTTTTTTTTTACTTTTTTATCTTTTTTTTCTTTTGTTGTTTTGATTTATTCATTTTGCTATCCAACTTGCGTAAATTGTATCCATTTGTGTCCTTGTTGAATGTTGCCTGTCCAAAGGGATAAGTTGCTGTTGCTGTTGCTGTTGCAAGCGACAACAGTTAACAGTTGTTGACGATAATAATCAAACTATATACACTACATACATATATATATGTATGTGTGTATGTATGTGTGTTGTGTATATACACTACATACATATATATATGTACGTGTGTTGTGTACATAAACATCATCAAGGGGGAAAGGAGGGAGACGATTATTTTTCATGTGTTCGTTTTTCCTTAATCGAACACGAATCGAGTAGAGTCCATTTTGTAATTATTCAATTATTATTTATATGTTTTTGCGTGTGTTTGTCTTTAGAAGTTTGTCAGTAGTTGTGTGTGTGTGTGTGCCTGATTTGTCTTCTTCATGTTTGTTGTTGCATCTCTTTGTTAAATGTTGCTTAGGGATTGTTCATTTTTTGCATTTCTTGTCGGACTTGATGGAAAGAGACAGGATTTTCTTTTTTTGATTTTTTGTTTTTTTTTTTGTGTTTTGTTTTGTTTTCTGTTTTTGGGTTTTTTGTTTCTGTTTTTTAGGCGAGCAGTGAAGCCATCTTAATGCTGACCAGTCTGGTCAATGGTGGCGCTCGGTCCGGGTCCGGGTCCGGCCACAGCTGGGGCAAACTGATGATGCTGTGTGGTGTAGTATGCGGCAGGCATACTAAATTGGGTGGCGTATGGATTGGTGCCGGGTGCCGCTGTTGGTGTCAGCACACCGGACGCATCGTACATGTAGGCGGTGGCCTGTGGTGCAGCCGCAACCGGTGCACGTCCAGCGCCACCGGCAACAGCAGTTGCAACAGCCGTAATCGGTGGCGAATTGGCTGGAGTGTAGTGCACCAACGGTGTGGTGACACCAGCCGGTGCATATTCCTTAAAATTCTTATCATCGCCGCCAGAATGTTGTTTTGGCTTTTGCTGCTGCTGCTGCTGCTGCTGTTGTTGTGGTTGCTGTTGTTGTGGTTGCTGCTGTTGTTGTTGCGGCTGGTAGTGTTGTGGTGTCTGTTGCTGCTGCTGCGGTTGCTGCTGCTGCTGCTGCTGCTGTTGTTGCTGTTGATAATCACGCTTGGGGAACTGCTGGAAACGTGGCATGCCATTGCGATAATTGGGACGCATAAAATCGGTAGCCACTTGGCTCAAATGGGGTTGCCCGGCATTGCCAGTCGCACCGGCAACAGCAGCGCCGCCTGCCCCATTGTGTCCCATTATGGCACGCGGTCCGCCATTGTTAAACGGAGCACGTGGGCGATAGGTGGTGCCGCCGCTCACGCTGCGATTGCCAGCATCAATGCCCGGCTGCTGATTAAGTGCAGCGCCAGCACCACCGCGATTCCAATTGCCAACGCCACCGCCTCCGCTGCCATTGGACTGATAACTGTTGGCGCCGCCGCCAGCATATTGCTGCTGGTAGCTGTTGCGATTGTTGTAGCCATTATTGGCGTTGCCGCCGCCGGCGCCGCCTGCCTGATAGTTGAGCGGATTGCTGCGCTGCTGCTGATAGATGCCGCCGTTGCCGCCGCCATTATTATTCCAACGTTTGTTGCCACGATAGTTGCCCGAATTGGGCATGGCGCGGGCCAAATCGAGCAGCTCCTGCGATGGCTTCTGCTCGGCCTCCTCCAGCACCGATATCAATTCGCGCGCCTGCTTGGCATTGTCGGGCGTAAAGAATGTGTACGCAGTGCCCAATTGCTGGCAGCGTCCGGTGCGTCCAATGCGATGCACATAGTTCTCCGATGAATTGGGATAATCGTAGTTAATCACATACTGCAAATCCTCAACGTCCAAGCCGCGCGATGCCACATCTGTGGCAATCAATATATTCGATTTGCCATTGCGGAAATCCCTCAACACCGAATCCCGCTCACTCTGCGACTTGTCGCCATGTATCGATGTCGCTGTATAACCATCGTTCCTTATTATCTGCAATATGTCCTCCACCTGCAAAGATAGATTGTTGTCCGCAAAATATTAGAATGTAAACCAAAACCAAAATATTAAGCTAAACTTTAAATATCAGCATTTGATGATGATCCAAAAATTAATTATTAACAAAAAAAAAAGGGGAAATAATAAAGCTGAATTCACAGCAAACAACAAAAGTGGCAAGTGATTTTTGGACATGCAACTGTTATTGCTTAAATATCAATTTTTACATTTTTTTTTAAATCGGTTATTGCAAATAGATTTGCGGACAGAGTTAGACTTTCTAAAGTATATATAAATATATATATAATATATGTAATCGGACATGCTGAAATTAGTTGCGAGTAGTATATATATATATATATATATGTTCTTATAACCTTGATCTTGGTCTCCACAAATATGATGATTTTGTTGCCCACATTGGCCGCTATCTCCTTGAGCAGTCTCATCATGCGCTGCGGCTTCTCGTTCTCATTGCAGATCTCGACAATCTGTCGGATGTTGTGGTTGGCCGACAGATTCATCGAACCGATGTTGATCTGTATGTAATCGTTGAGGAAATCGCCGGCAAGTGCCTGTACCTCTTTTGGCCAAGTGGCCGACCACATAACAACCTGACGATCCGGGCGTATCTGTTCGATGATTTTGCGTATTTGCGGCTCAAAGCCCATGTCGAGCATGCGATCGGCCTCATCCAGCACAAGATATGTGCAGCGCTGCAAGTTTGTATTACGATTCTCGAGAAAATCAATTAGACGGCCAGGAGTCGCAATGATCACCTCAACGCCGCGCTCCAAATCGCGTACCTGCGGCACCTTTGAGGAGCCACCAAAAATGCATGTATGACGTATTTCGGGCTTGCACAGATGGCCATAGTCACGCACCACCGACTGGATCTGCTGGGCCAGTTCGCGTGTGGGCGCCAGCACCAGAGCGATGGGTCCCTCGCCACGCATAATTGGAGGCTGGTTGCCAATGTGAACAATCGCTGGCAACATGTAGGCCAGCGTTTTGCCGGAGCCAGTTTGGGCGATGCCAACAAGATCGCGTCCGCTTAATGCAATTGGCCAGCCCTGGGATTGGATGGCGGTCGGTTTGGTGAAAGACTGACGCTTCATCTCATCAATGACGTGCGCTGGCAATGATGACTCCTCGAAATTTGCAACCGGATGCGGTAGATCATTGCCTGATACGGTTATTTCCAGCTCGTGACGCATCTCGGCGACTGCCTGCTCGCTGCGATTCAATGTATTCGGATGCATTATGTAGAAATCTTTGAGGAATGGCTGCAGATTCTCCCAATGTGGCTTAACCAGATTACGTCCAGGATTCTTGGCCTTCTCACGCTGCAGCTCGGCGCGCTCCTCCTTCGATAGCATGCCCAATGCGGCCGCATTATAATTGGCACTGCCGCTACCGCCCTGATAACCACCGCCGCCACCATTGCCCATACCATTGTGAGGCTTCTGATAACGTTGTGTATAATTGGGATTCTTGACACGCGGTCCGTGAAATGCGATGCCACTGCCAGCAAATGCGCCATTTTGCATCGCACCGCCACCGCCACGATACGGATTGCCGCCGGCGGCACTCATGCTAATGCCATTCTGTATGCCATAGGTCATCACACCGTACGGTTGACCAAAGTGCATACCGCCAGCAGCAGCGCCACCGCCGGCGCCATTTATTGCAGCGGCCGCTGCTGCATTGCCAGCAGCGTTGGCATAATTATTACGCGGATAATAGGGACGTTCGTGGCGCGGTCCATTGCCGCCGCCAGCGGCTGCGCCGCCACCACCATTGCCATAGTAGCCGCCCGTGTGCTGCTGCTGGACACCCCCAGCGTTCGGTGCATAGGCGGTTGGGTACATTATTTGATTGATTTGTCTTTTTTATCTTTGTTGCAGCTACTGATAATATTCAAGTTGCCTTAGCTGCGGCTTTGGCTGTGGCTGCTGCTGTTGTTGTCTTTTTTGTTGTTGTTGTTGCTATCAATTTGTGTGGTTTCGCTGCTTTCGATGCTTTTCGCTGCTGTCGTCGTCGATGTTTCTGTGGCCTTCCTGAGTTACATACAAATTCAAAGAAAAAAGAAGATAATTAATACAATTTAATTAAAAATTAACTATATAAAAAACTAATAAATAACTCATAAATATTGCACTTTTTTGTTGTTGTACTTTTTTTTTTTAGTAAGTGCAATGTCATTTAACATTTATTCCAATCGGAATAAATACCAAATTTATACATTAATGCGTGCATTAAAAACTGGAATCAAGTCTTGTTATGTACATACATACAACATATAACTGGCGCCGAGGATGTCTCGTTACAAAATTAACCTTTGCGAAGGGCCCTTTTTGTATATATGGGTGTAATATGAAAATTAACAGACTGTAATAAATGGCAGATGTTACACGATGCTATTTAAACATGTGACCTGGAAAATTACACTTGCCTACATACACAAACAGACACACACATAGAGAGAGAGAGGGAGAGTGGTGAACAAGAAAAACATAGATATGCTTTTTAAATAAATGCAATTATTAGTTCTTTATTTACTTATTTTCTTTCCTTTTATATTCACTACTTATTTTGAATGAACTAAACAAGCTTGAGAAAACAATTCTTGTGGGAGCCGGTTCACAAGCCGAACAAGCTCATGAGGACTGATTTTTGCGACACAATATTGATAAAAACGAATGCATGTGTGTGTATGTATGTATGGGTTTTTGCATGTTCGTTTGTACATATGTACATTGTACAACGGTACCTTTGTATGTAAAAATTGCACTTGAATGTTGATTAGTTTAGTAGTTGCGTCTGCAATTGAGACACACAATGACATGAGAATTTTTTTCTACAGCTTAATTCCACAAAGAGCAACCTAGCAACAGACAAGGAGCCGCACCGTTCGCGCAAAAAAAATCAATACAGCATCGCCAGCGACCGACAAAAAGGGAAGAAATAAATGAACAGAACAGAAAGAGAGCAACACGCAGAACGGCATGCACACAAACACACGACACTGTATACATGTATGTAAATGCATGTGTGTATGTATGTATGCATGTTAATGTATGTACACATGCAGAGACACATCGTAGCAGATTTACTTACCCTTTATTTTCGTTAGCGGTTGACTTGAAACAATTTTGAACTACTTTGAGACGTTGCACATTTATAGTTTTGGTTAGTAATCGCACTTGAATCGGTCACGTATAAATCTTATTTGCGGATTTGAAGCGAAATTTGTTTTTTTTTTGTCGTTTTTTTTTTTGTCGTCACGCCTAGTGTAAGAAAACTAGAGCTAGAGCTTGAAATCAATTTCACTGAAAACTATGTTGAAATCTAACTAAAAGTGTACTTGGTTTTACACTATTTTATGAAAAACTAATGCCTATTACTTTTCTTGTGTATTATATTTGTATATGTATTTTTACAACAAAAAAAGTTTTGCAAGATGGTAATTTCAGCAATTACCACCAATGTGAAAAGAGAGTTGCAAGCGCATTGTGGTATCGTATTTGCACGCGATATTAATCGATTGCCCCGTGCGATACCTTATCGCACACCATCCGCTGTCAATTGTGACCGCAATTTGCACTTAGGTTGGCAACCCAGGCAGACAGGTAAGTGCTACCGTTGATTGTGGGGTCACGGTGACAAGTGACAATGACTCGTGATATTCAAAATAAATGATTCAAATTTAAAAAAAATTCCAAGCACCCATTTAATTACAGCATATATATATTTTGGTATCCAATATCACTTGTGAAATGTAACTCTTACATTTATCTTGTATGTTATGTTAATTTAAATTTAATTTATTTCCCTATCAAAACAATTAACATGCATTTATTAGTTAATAATAAATAACAAGTTTTGGCCGCATATTAATTTGAAGCCAGATTAACAAGCAATTTCCGCCGATTAGCGTCCAACTTGAGCAGAAATTTCTGAACGCGCAAACTGTAGAAGTCACTGGATTTGGCCAGATGAGCGCTTTGCAACCGCTCCTGACGCCTGAAGGCCTCCAGACCGCATCTGTCTCGCTGATAGGCAACAATGCTGGCCATGAAATTCCAAATGGTTATCTGGGGCCACAGGACGTCCGTGAAGTACAGCACCGATGTGCTCAGCTGAATGTGGCAAGATAAATATTATAATTATTATAATGTCTATTCAAATTTATATATATATATACCTGCCACATCAAAAAATCACTTAATCGAGTTTCACCCGATGTGCGAAAAACAAGATCTGGCGCTGGCGTAAGACGCGTGTAGAGACACGCATCCAGCAGACGCTTATTAATATTTGTGGGTTGAAGTACATCCTGATCATCATCACCATCAACATTATTATTCTTAAGGACAGCCTCCACTGCCTGAGTGATCTCATCACGTGACGTGTACGCAAATGCGACATTCAAAAACAATTTATCATTGTGCTCGGTGCGTAACATGGCTGTGGCAACTAATCGCTGGAGATCTTCCGGCAACAGTTCAATATTGCCAATCACACGTATCCGTATGCCGTGCTCATCCAGGCGACTCGTCTCCGACAGCAATTTTGCGAATTTCTCGCGTGCCAAATTGAAGAGGCCCTCGACCTCTTCGCTGGATCGCTTGAAGTTCTCGATGCTGAACGCAAATGTGGTCACCTCACGTACACCCATGTCCAGGCACCACCGTAGCACATTCGCCAGCTTTGCAAAGCCCAGTGAATGCCCCTCAATCTTGTCAATATGCTTGGACCGTGCGAACCTTCGATTTCCATCCATGACGAAAGCAATGTGATGCGGCACGCAGCAAGTCCGTTGGAGCGTGTGGAACGCCAACTTTTGCAGACACGTATACTGATAATCGGAGACCCACGACATCTATCCCACTGTCCGTTTGCAGCAACAAAAAAAAATCAACAAAAAAACAACACCTTGTGACAGTCGGCCAAATATAAAATAAATAAAAAAAATAGAGATTACACCTATCGCAAGCAAGCACCAGTTGCAGTGCTGGACAACTATCGAATACACCGAATAACGATTAGTGCAAGGATTGTTCACGTGTCGTTTGGTAGGCCGTAACTGCGATTACAAATTTAAATATAAATATTACATAAGCATTCAAAGGAGGAATAGTTCGAAAAGAAACGATTTTGTCGCCACGCTGCTTATTCAAACAACTCGATTATTGTTATTATTACTATTATATTGTTGAAATAACCCAACTAAATATATATTTGTATCAAACTTCACTACTCTGACGTCACAGCGTCAACGAATTGTGGTGTGGTGGGCAATCTTCTATGAAAATGTCATGCTTGCATTGCAACCGTGCGCGCAACTTGACAGCTCGCATGGTTATTGTGAATGCTAGGCAACTCTCCTCTGACAGCTGCTACATAGCCTTCTTTTTTAGCATCCGGTTCAGGCAATTGGTTCGTGCCGTAAACTCTCTCGTTTATTTTTTACAATAAAATACGTTTTAATGTTCTAACTTCTAAACAAAAACATGAATCGCATTCAAGAAAACAAGCGCAATATGTTTAGCGCAGATTTAAACAATATTTTCGTGTTTTTGTTTCGTTGTTTCGCAAAATGGCAATGGCACCTTTTGTTTTGTTTTTTTTTTTACATTTTTTTTTGTGCCAATGTAAAGCTGCCATGTGCATAATACATACATAAGACGTATATATATATATATATATATATATACATATATAAGAATGTGAAATTAATAATTGTTAAACTGTGTGCGTTGCATGCTCGTTGCTTCTCTACAGTTGCTGATCGTCGTTTATCTAGTGTATCATATTATGGCTCCCAGGAAGGCTAAGGTTCAAAAGGAGGAAGTCCAGGTCTCGCTGGGTCCCCAGGTGCGCGATGGCGAGAACGTTTTTGGTGTAGCCCACATCTATGCCAGTTTCAACGACACCTTCGTCCATGTCACCGATTTGTCCGGTCGCGAAACCATCGCACGTGTCACCGGCGGCATGAAGGTCAAGGCCGATCGTGATGAGGCTTCTCCCTACGCCGCCATGTTGGCCGCTCAGGTTCGTTATTATTTTTGTTTGCACTTAATTTTTGGATATATTTTGATGATTTTGTTGTTGTACTCAGGATGTGGCGGAAAGGTGCAAGGTGCTCGGCATCACTGCTCTGCACATCAAATTGCGTGCAACCGGCGGTAACAAGACGAAGACACCTGGACCCGGTGCCCAATCCGCACTGCGCGCTTTGGCTCGTTCCTCCATGAAAATTGGACGCATCGAAGACGTGACCCCCATTCCTTCCGATTCCACACGCAGGAAGGGCGGTCGCCGTGGTCGTCGTCTCTAAACGTTCGCCTGGTGTTCTTTACAAATTTGTTTATATATACATATATTTATTAATACGTATGTATATATACTTACATGCGCGTTTGAAAAATTCCACCTTTTTCACGTATTTGTATCCATCTAAATTTCAAGTTTAAAAAAAGTTTTCAATAAAATTTTCGTGTGCGGATGTAAATTCAACTACTTTAAATTTCTAATGTGAAGGGTTGACTCGGGTTGTCATCTTAACTGTCATTAATATGATTTCGATATTTGATGATAACTGATTTTTTTTAGCTAACTTCTGCAGTATTATTTGTATGCCCATTAGGCATATGCATAATTGTTCTTGATCAGCTAAATTGTGTGGATTATACAAACAAAAAATAAGAAGCCAACATAAATCGCTTTGAAATGGACAAAGCTTGTCTGCTTAAGAGGATTCGAAAACTTTTTGAAAAGGACATAAAATATCGACATAGATATAATCAACAACATTGGCTAAATTTAGATTACTTTTAACTGCCTTCAGCTCGGATTCCATTTTGCATTGAATGATTTTAATTTCAGTTCTCGAGCATGAAAATGAATAAACCATTTTCTGGCAGAGTGAATATAGCATATTTCTCACCAAATTTAGTCCCAATGAACTGAGCAGGTAAGATTATGTATTACCATCGCCACTCAATTAACTCTCTCATTCATTTTGCTTTAGCTCGGACAATGAGAGGATAAAGTCGACTTAAAAGAGATTCTATTGATCACCTGCGCAATTTAGCATCGAACAATTTAAATGTGAGAAGTTCAACTATTTGCAACTGATTGCTCAATTAACAAGTGGTTTACACACACAGCTCGACAAATTTGGCCAATAACTTTAGGCGCAACCAGGCGAAGGAAATTCTACGCATCCTTTGCACGGCAAATCGCAAAATAATTTCATTCTCGATTAGTCTATGCTGAATTTTATAATACAAGATATAAGATATAAGTGCAGTTTTTTAATTGTAGACATTTTGTGCAAATCCAAGACACAGTTTTATATCTAAACCCATAGGTTAGACAGATATCGCATATATATTTCTGGTAATCCTTGTTAATCGCTGTTTAAACATAATATTTACTAAATGCTGAATGAATCGCACATTGTGACAAACGGATAATATTTTTTATAAATGATCTTTGCAGGAGACGTCTTCGAGTCTATAATATAATTAGAAGTATTTGAGTCATGAAACACAGGTATTATAAAAAGAATGTCCAGTCTGTTAGGGTATGTTGTATTCGGCATGCCTAAAATATCTGTTTTTCATGGTTTATCGATGGTAACTGCCCTCTCGCTCTTTTCTCTCTCTCGCTCTCTCTCATTTCTCATCTCTCATTTATATTTAAATTTCATTCAAGTGCTGTTTTATTTTTTTTAATCATTTCGTCTCGTTTGCATGCCAATCCTTTGTGGGATGCAGTTGCTCTGGACGATCAGCTGCTGCAAGTCGTGGAACTGTTTCGCATCATGCGCTGGAAGGTGGCACAGTTGATTCTCGTGCAGATCTATAATGTTAATAGGAATGATATATATTATTATTTAACTTGATTCTGCATGTCCTGGTTATCATTACACTGGATACGCAAGGAACGCAATACTTTAGTGATGAGCTGAGCTTGTCTCTCGTCGAGATCTATCAGCTGGTGCACGGGGACATCTTGTGAGCGCTTTGTGTTGGCGGGCATGTCGCCGAGACTGCATTTGCAGCGTCTCCAACATCTGATTCAAATGATGACGATGGACTGCTGTCAGATGAGCAGCAATCTCAAATCGATCTCTGGCTCCATCTGTTAATGCATGAACATCAGACTGGAGTCCTGTTGGTTCCACAGCTACGCTTTGAAATACAAATCAAATCCGACTTAGTCCGTAATCATGTAATGATGTTGATCACGCAGGTGGAGCGATCAAAGTTGTCCAGCAATCTCTAAATGCGGCTGGCCTTTTTCAATGAAATGGAGCTGAGCGTCTCGAACGCAGCATGCTCGTCGGCCCAGATGCGGAGCCGTGCTCGGTCATCTGGCTGTGGCGCCAGATCCTGCTAAACTGCAAGTGACAATGATTGCTTCGCTATGCCGTCGTCATTAGTTTGCCCACGCCGAGCATCAATTTGCGCTGGAAGGCGACCAATCCGGTTGAATGTCTCACGGACGATGTGGAAATTGCTGGCGTTGTTGTGCTGCAGCTGTTGTAAAATGAATGAGGAGCAGTTTAATATATTTTATGAGGAAATACGCATCGTATTGCGATTACCAGCATCTTCTTGGATATGCTTAGCAATAATAATTCAATTTTCGATGGCTCAATAAATACATTCACCGTAAGATTTGATTGTTTGCCTTTATTTCAATAATTTTAAAATTTGTGCAGTGTAGCTAATAAGAATTTTAACAGAATGTTTGACTCGATAGGCTGGTTAACAGCGAAGATAATATCGATAATTGCATATAGCTATTACATATCAGGCTCACGAAATTGGTGATATATCGATATGCTTAGCCATCCCCATAGAGAGCGCCAGTCTGATAAGATGCTCGTGAGCGTGTGTGTCGAGCGTCCGTGCTGAAATATATTTTTCGCTGCGAGTGCGTGTGCTTTGGCAACGGCAGCTGCTGCTACTGTTGTTTTTTTTTTTTTGTTTTTGTCTTGTTTTATTGTTTTTGAATGTGAATCTGTAGTAATACTCTAATTGCGCTGTCTGCTGCACACAACTTCCAATAGGAGCGCCCCTCCAGCTACAAACGGGCGGGCGTTCGCCCCAAATGCTGTTTGTGTGTGTTGTTGTTGTCAACTTTCTTAGGGCAAAACATAAATCGAATTGAATAAATTTTATAAAGGAGGGTTAAAACATGCAATTTTTCACAGACAACCTTTGGCAGCAGCAATGTGTTTATTCTTTCATTAATTTGATTTGTCTTTTGTTGATGTTTTTAGCAATGTGAGCAATGACCAGTGTTTGTGTGCATATGTGTATGTATACGTGAGCAAACTACGCACAGCGTTGCCATATCGGCGCAATTTAGCGAGCGTAAACAAATGTCTTGTAATATTTTTTTTGGAACTCACATGCAATGTGTGTGTGTGTGTGTGTGTGTGTGTGTACACGCGTGTGTGTTTGTGTGTACGTGAATGCTGGCGCATCTGCAATGCATAAATTATAATGGAATCTGTAGACCTGCATACGGTTTTTGTTTTTGTTTATGTTTATGAATGACGACAAAAATGTGTTGCATATTTTATAGGCTACAAGAAAAAGAAGGCACTAAAACAACAAAACGTCCACAACAACAACAATAACAAGAAATGAAAAGACAATTTAATTCATGAGCCCAAAAAACAATACCAATAACGATACGGTAAACATTGCAACGGTACTTACGGCCAGGCGTCAGGCCCATTGACCAAATGGCGCTGCTGCTGCCAATGCCGAGAAATGGCTTTGGCTTGAACTTTTACTGGTATTCCCAGCTTACCTAAAAAGTACACTGCGACATCAACAGCGAGTGCGAGCGAGAGCGTCAGGTAATTATATGTCTCCATGCATATGTGTGTGTGTGTGTAACACACAATTTCAAAGCTTGACTTAGTGTTTGTTGTTGTAATATCTATGAAAATCTTATTTTATAAGAGAGAGAAATAGAGCAAAAGAGAGAGAGTGAGAGTGAGAGAGACATTTTGAAAATGCCGCCTAATTTCCTTTTTGATAAATTTTGCCAAAAATCACGTAAATAATGGTTTTGTTGGGCTTAATGATTTTTTTAATTGATTTTTTTTAATGAATGCATCAAATTAGTGCAAATCCCAAATTTTCCTTCAACGAAACGTTTCAGGTTGGCTTATTTATTTGTATTTTTTTTTTTTTGTAGGATTGGGTAGAAACTTCAACTAACATTTTCATTGTTTGGCACGTGCCGACACTTGAAACAAAAAAAAATAAAAAAGAAAAAAAAAGTGAAGTGGAAAGCGACTTTCCACTGACTCATCTTCCTCTTCCTCTTCTTCTTCTTCTTCTTCTGACATACATAGTGCATTTCAAGTGCATTTTGTGAGCCGAATATAATCGAATAAAATTTAATTTTTTGTTTGTAATTTTTTGTTTGTAATTTTAATGTTTAACTTTTCAAAAGGTTGTTTTTTTATGTTTATATTATAAATGCTATATAAAAACAAAATAAATAAATGATATATATATATATTTAGATAAATATTTGCTACTTTTTGAACTGAATAAGGGAGGGGAGGACAACAATAGATTACGGGTTTCATTTGTTAATCCATTAAACCAAATATAAAAAAAAACATAGACCATAAAATAAAAAAAAAACATTTGTCTATTAAATACTATAAAGCAGCTCAAACTTTGAACCAGATTCTACTTTATTTTTGACAAATGGTGCGGTTCAAAGTTTTGGGTTCGCAGTGGCAGTAAAGGTTTAAGTTTCGCAATCGAACCGGTTCGTTGACTGCAGCCTTGAACCCCGAAACTTTTCTCTGTTTGTCTTTTTCTCACTTTCTTCGTTTCTCTTATATTTACTTCTCTCTCTCTCTCACTTGTTGAATCTCTCTCGATCTGTATATGTATTTGCAATTTCCCCAGTCTCTTGGCAGCTGGGCATCGCACAAATATGGGGCCGAAGAAGCGTGCCAGCGTCGCTGAGCGACTCCAACGCTCAAACGCAACAGCTGCTTCGACGACGACGACGACGACGGCGACGACGACGTCAACATCGGCGGCAACGGCCTCGTCAGGCGCGCCGACCACGTCAACGGCAAAGAAACGCAGCGGCGGCAAGCAGCAAAAGCTAACGGATGAGCCGGATGAGAAGAAAAGCGCCAATTCGGAGGCAACAACAAAGCGCCAAGCAGCAACTGCAGTTGCAACAACAACACCAACTGGCAGCACTGACAAACAGGAGAAAGCTGCTGCTGCTGCTGCTGCTGTTTCAACTGGCTGCAATCAGTTGAAGCTGTCGCCGGAGGAGCGTCAGGAGGATGGCAAAGCGCGTGCAATAAATAAAATGCTCAAAAGTTTGGACATTAAAATCCATGGCTTTGACAATCTGCTGCCAAGCGGTGAGGAGCGGTTGAGCGAGGGTCTCAAGTCATCCATATCGGAGAACGTCAAGACCAAATCTCGAGCCGCTGCGGTCAAAGTCATAGCCAGCCTCAATCCTGGCAAGCCGATCGCCGTCAAGCGACAGCGGACGGACACACAAGAAACCACTGCCAAATCCGATAAGGATAAGGATAAGGATAAGGATGAAGCACATTGCGATAGCAAAGCTGGCAAGGCGTCAGCCAAAAAGGCCAAATTGGAGGCGCCACCAACGAATGTGGGCAAGGTTAACAAAATGGCAACGAAAAAAACAACAGCAACAGTTGCTGTCGAGCAGCAGCAGGCGCAAACTGCAAAGAAAGACAAAACCAGGGCTGGCAAAAAGACGCAAACAGCAACAGCAACAGCAACAACAACAATAGCAACCGGAACCGGAACAACAACAAATGAACCGGAACTGGATAAAAGCAAAACGCGTGCACAGCTCGACTCCAACACGGAGCTGGTGCAAATGGAACTGGAGGAAATTAATAGCACGACAGCGCCAACATCCACGACGACAGCGACAGCAACAGCGACAGCGACGCCAACGTCAGCGGCGACACCCACCACGCCGACACCGACACCAATGTCCGCCACGCCACAAATGGAGGCAACGCCAACGGGCTGCGGCATTGCAACAACAGCAAACGCTTCATCAGCGGCGCCGGCCAAGCAGCGTCCCAAACACAAATATAGTAAAACATCCGCGGCGAAGGCGCGACTGCAGCAGGCCTGCAGCAAAACGGCGCTCAGCTGCCTCAAGGATGCCAGCTTGAAGAATGATGTATACGATTTCAAGTCCGGTTCCGAGGATGAGGGTCCAATCAAAATGGTGCTGCCGATGCTGAAGGAGTTGCGCGACTTTTCGGACGAGGACAATAAGCCGCTCAAGCAGCTGGAGCAGCAGCTAAGCAACAATAGCGAAATTCCAATTGTTAAACAGGAGCAAACAGCAGCAGCAACAGCAACAGTTGCAGCTACAGCAGCAGCAGCAACAGTTGATGCTGTCGAGCAACAGCCGGAAGTGCAGACAAAAGCTGCTGGCAAGAAGCAAGCAAAGCTCAAGCTAAACATGCCAACGCCAGCAGCAGCAGCAACAACAGCAGCAGCAACAACAGCAGCAACAGCAACAGTTGCTGCCAGCAGCAGCAGCAAGAGTAAAAAGCAAACGTCAGCAAAATCAAAGCAACAACAACAGTTGCCGCCGAGCGATAGTTCGCATGCGGATAGCAGCGACTCGGAGGACGAGAAGAAGCTGAGCATCATGTATGGAGCGAAGCGTCATCGGATGGCCTCACTGAATGCACTGGCCAAGGTGCAGTGCCTCTATGAGAACGAATCGCGCACCGCCCACGAATTGGGACTGTCCAAGGCGACGCAGCAGCCGCCTCGAATACGGACGCTCGATGGCAGCGACGATGACAATAATCGCGGCGATCTGCCGCCAGACAAGGAGCGCGACAAGGACAGGGATAGGGATAAGGAGCGTGACAAGGACAAAGAGAAAGAGAAAGAGAAGGAGAAGGAAAAGGAGAAAAGCGAGATGGAACCGCGACGCGAGCTGCGCTATGTGCCGGGCGGACGTGGCGTGGGCAAGCATTGGGAATTCGATAGCGATAGCGAGGCGGAGGAGCTGCAACTGCATCGACTGCAGCAGCAGAAGCAAAAGAAGAAGCTGCCCAAGAAAGCGCCCGCCAAGAAGAGCCACAAGAAAGTCCAACCAGCCGAGGAGAGTGGCGATGATGCAGCGGATAATCAGCATCAGCAACAACATCCTCATTCACAGCAAATGGATGAGGCAAAGGAGAAACCAACAAAGACATCGGCACCCAAACAGCTGCCCAAGAAGCGGAAAACCGTCTTCACCGAGGAGCTAATCGGTGACTACAAAGGCATCTTGGCGCGGAAGCGGATGGCCAGCCTAAATGCCAGCGCCATTGTGGCGGCCACATACGAGGTGGAGCGGCATCTGGACAAGAATCTGGACAGCGATTGCAGCAGTTTCGAGAGCTACGATGAGCTGGACATGTTTCCCCACAACAACAAGGCAACGCCAGCCACATCATCGATGTCAACGTTGCCATCGACGTCATCGAAAGCGGCGTCAAGCAAGGCACAGGCGGCGGCCAAGGCTGCACATGCCGCTGAGCTGTTGCATCTGAAAAGGGAGGCCAAGGAGACGAGGGAGCGCGAGGCGAGGGAGGCCAGGGAACTGAAGGAGCTCAAGGATAAGCCGCAGAGTAATATGATTGAGGAGAGCAATGATTCCAAGTATTCCAAGGAGACAAAGGAAACGAATACGGATACAACGATCACAACAACAACGACCGGGTATCGTGGTGGTGATTCGAGCAGTGCCAAGGACACCAAGGAGTCAAGTCGACCAACATCGTCCAGTGTGGTCATCGTTCAGGATACGGATGTCACCATTACCGGTGTCTATGTGAATGCCAGCAATGGTGCCGCCCAAGAGGCATACTGTAAAATGCAATATCGTGTTCAGTCCAGCGTCACCGAGGAGCGTGTCCTGCGGCCCGGCTCGGTGGAGCCACCCAAATCCTACACACCACTCAGCGCATTATCCAGCATGCTGCCACCAGGCGCCAATTCTGGCCACAGCGAGGGTAAGTCTCAACTTTCAACTTTAACTAATCAAAAATCAATTTAAATTATTCATTTTAAGTTTTTCATTTTGCATTCAATTTTTACTTTAAATTTCAATTCAAATTTGTTTTATTGTTTTTTGCGAAGATTTCATTTTTTTTTTGTATCTCGCATTTTTTAATATTATTATACAATTTTAAAATTGTGATTAAATTTATTGTAAAATTCAAATTATTTTGTTATTCTTTTAATTCATTAAAAAACATTTCAAAGCCAATTTTAATTATTAACTGCCTCAACAGCATTTAATTTAATTTAATTTATTTATTATTGTTGCTTATTTTTTGTTTGTTGCTAATACTTTCAAGTTATTAAAAAATATAAATTGTTTAACTTTATTAGACAAGAATTGAACATTTTTACTTAACTATTTACGCTTCCATTATTCTGATAATTGTATTCTTAGTGTTTAAAAAAGTTGAATTTTTTTTGTTGCATTGCATTTATTTTGCATTTTGCCTTACCCTTTTTACATGGGTTAAGTTAAAAGAGAAATCTTTTTTTTTTGCAAGCAACAATAATATTTATTTCCAACTGTAATCAATTTTAATTAAATATTTGTTTTTAATTGAAACTTTTTGTGGGTTAATTTCTATGTTTTTTTTTGTATATTTTCTCCATATTATTTATAGTACAGCGCAAAAGTTTAAGTAGAATATATACAAATTAAGGCATATTTTTCATTATAACTGAAGCTTAAGATCCAAAATTGTTTGTGGTTTGTATAACAAGTTTGAAGACAAAGAGATTTTAAGGATTTTTTCAAAGAATTTTACACTAAAGTAAGTAACGGAATATTTATAAATTAAAGACTAATAAGATAACTAGTTCAGATATTAATAATATTCTAAATAGCAGATAATTTTATAGCACAGATTCAATTGTAATCCTCAGGATTGGAAAATGCGTATTCAAGAATAGAGAATCGTCAATTTATCAATGAAAGCCATGACGAAAATAATTATTCATAAAATGCTAAGTTTATCTAGAAAATATTAAAAGATTGTTTAGCCGTTTTCGAAATACTGCTCACATCAACCAATTCTTATAAAACTGCCGTTTTGTGCTGCCAACACAAAATTTGGGGCACGTTGTCGTTGCAGCCACATAAGTTGCAGGAGTGCAACAAATAGCAGAATTAAGGGATTTAAGCTTCGATAGAAAATGAAATGTTTTTTGCGACATGTTGAATTTAATAATTTTCTTTTCGCACAGAGGAAAAAATTTGTTTCCGTTTGCCTTTTTTTTATTTTAATTTTTTCTAAAAAAATAAATAAATAAATATTACAAATTAAATTAAAACTGGAATAAATTCAGACTTTCTTGATTGAATAATTTTGTTTGCCACAGCACACAGTCCACCGCCAGTGCCCGTGCAACCGCCGCCGCCACACATGCCACATGTGCTGCTGCCGTGTGAACCGCTCAGTGCGGGCATGTATCATGCACCCGATTTGGGTCTGCATACGGAGCATATGCCGCCGGAACATCATGGTCCACCGCCGCCATCTTATGCAGCCGCTGCGGCAGCAGCTGCGGCGGCCGCTGCCGCTTACCATGCACATCAGCTGGCGCCTGCCGGCAACGGCATGCTGCACATGCACCATCAGCATCAGTATGCGGCCGCCCATGCAGCGCATGCGGCACACGCCCATCACTATCAGCAGCAGCAGGCGGCCGAGTATCATGGCGGTCCGCCGCCGCCACCGCCCCCCCATCATCATTATGGTGGACTGCCGCCGCCACAGGGACACTATGGCCCGCCGCCGGTTGGACCGGTGCCCGTTGGTCCACCAACGGTGCCGCCGGATCGTTGTGATGTTGGCTCGCCGCCGCCATCGTACAGAGCCAGCGCATATCCGCCACCACCGCCCGTTGGGCCACCACCACCAACGATGGGCGGCGGTGCGAGTGCATTTTGTGCACCCAATCCGCATCATCATCATCATCCGCATCTGAACCAGCATCAGCATCAGCACCAGCACCAGCAGTCACAGCAGACGGGTCCGCCGCTACCACATCATGATCCCAGCGGTAAGTCATCGGTCCACAAGAGACCAAAGTATTTTACAAAATCAAATTTTCGCTTGGTTATTTTTGGTCCTCAAATGAATTTTGTCCTTTGCTATATGTGTTATAAGGGAAAGGGTATTGGAAGGTATCGAAATATATGCATACATTTTGAAGATCTTCGATTGTCTTCGATTGTTTTCGATTGCCTTCGATTGTCTTCGATTGTCTTCGATTGCCTTGTTGCCACATAAAATGCCAAAAATATTTCCAATCAGTTTCATTTTATGAAAAAAATAAAATTAATTTTGTCTTTTATGTGGGATTATTATTGATATAATTGAAAACAAAAAATTGATAAAGCTAAAACAATTGAAATGTGCGCAGTATTATAAGAAAGAAGTGTAGAGTTTCACTGGTTAAACTAAATTATGATTTATTCAAATGATATATAAATATATTAAAATAGAGTATTTCGCGTGCAGTATTAAATTTGAGTTACAACAATTTCAATTGACAAGAATTGAAGAGAACTGAAAACCGCTTGAGGCTCAACTTCGCAGCTCCATTATTGATTTTTGTTATCGGCAAACAATAAGCGACAATTTTTACTATTCAAAAAGTTTTCAATATAGAAACTTGGCCTGGGGCAATGCTTCATTCTGATTAGTTATTAAAGAGCTTGCCAAAGCTGCAAATCGCACGAATATATATGTGTGTATGCGTGTGTGTGTGTGTGTGTTTGTCTGTCTGTCTGCTGCTTGCTCAGTTTGTAGCGGAGGGAAAAAAATGAAATGCATACATTTAGGCGCGCGCATAGAAACTCAGCCGCTGTTTATGTGTGTTTGTGTGTGTGTGTGTGTGAGTGTGAGTGTTTGGCTTAAGCCGGAAACTGTAAGCAGGCAAGCAGCAAACGGAAACCGAGACCGAGAACAGAGAATGCAAACAAAAAGTAAACATGCTGCACTCATTCTCTCTGTCGCAGTCGCAGTCGCTGTTAACGGCAACGTCAACTTCAGCTTCAGCTTCAGCGTTAGCCTTAGTTACGCTCTGCCAGCAACTGAGGAGCCAGCCAACCTCCATTGATGTCATTTACCTCTTGGTACAGACACACACACACACACTCACACACTTATATTTATGAATATATATATATATATATATATATGTGTGTGTGTGTGTGTGTCTGAACTTATTTATAGACGCGGACAGACAAACTAATACGAGTGCATGTGACAGATACTCGCGTTAACAGGCGCCACAACGTGTGCTTCATATGCGGTGCAGTACAGGACAATCCACAAGGTTAACAATAGAGTTTATTATCGATAATACTGCCTATCAATAATATTGCCAATCATCGTGCATTTCTTCTGTATAGATAGAAATGTATAACTTTTGATGTGAGTTTAGAGCAGTTTAAATCTTAAAACTCGTTTGCAATAAATCGATCATTTTTGTTTTTAAGCATCGATTTGCTATCGATAAATCTGTCTGTATATGAATATGCCATATTTCTATATTGTATTTATAGCATTTTGCATTGCTTACTTAAAGTGAGTAATGATTTCGTGTGGAGTAAATCAACTCAGCTTATTTAGACAGATTCAGCTCATCACTTTTGACTTTAAGACATGAGCTTTTGACACTTATGGTGTCAATCAGCTTAAGCGCTGATTTACGACACCTTCACACTCTCATTGAGTGTGTGAGTGCATTCATTCATTAAGCTGTTATTCATATATGCCATGCCTGCTATTTGCCGTTGATTGCACAGTAGCTCGTTGTAATAAGTAGGCTACCATTTGGGAGTGTGCCACATCCATTTCCATACACGTGTGTGTGTGGGTGTGCGGTGTGGTATATATTCTAGTTATATGTATTTCAATTGTATTGTCCTCATCCATTCATATATCCTTGTCCATGCCGTCCACTTCGTCCGCCGTTAGTGTTTGCATTTTACGCTGTGTCGACAGTGGATAATTCATTAGCACATGTTCTATTTGACGTTCGTTCATCCATGTTAAATTACACACCCATATCCACAAACACGCACACAGACAAGCACACACAGACACGCACATAGCCAAGCACACAGACACACACACACACACAGTCACACACAAATCCACACAAGCAGAAGCTAAAATGAGAGCTTGCTGCGCTGCGTTCGTCCTGTTCATCCCCTCCCCCCCCAAAACCACCTTTCATAAGCTGCTGCTGCTTTTGCGTCTCTGTTACAAGCTGCTGATAAGCGCCAGCAGCTATATATGAAGAAAGAGAAAAAGAGAGAGAGAAAGAAGGAGAGAGAGAGAGTGCACATATATACAGAGAGTGCAGTAAGGATAGTGTTTTTTTTTTCTTCTTTCCATATTGTGTTTTGTTTTTTTTTAAATATTTTTTTTTGCGTGTTGATTTCTTTTTTGCACATTGCCGGCTGGCCGGCAACGTTGTCGTCATCGTCGAGTTACGTTTTAGTGCTCATTTAGACGTCGGGACGACAACGTAACGTAACGAATCGATGGCGATGGCGATGACAACGATGCCAACGGCGTTAGTGGTTAGAACACGAACATCATAATGTGTATGCTGATGATGATTTGATAAGTTAATGATAATTTCGTTTAAAATTCGACACTAAAGGCGGGTCGTGATTCGCATTGCGTATACGTAACGCGTAACGTGTAGCGCGCGTGCTGTTAATGGATAATTTGTTGTTATTGTCGCCGTTATTTTTTTTTATATTGTTTTTGTTGTTATTGTGGTGTGTCGCGTTTGTTGTTGGCGTCATCGTCGCGTTGTTATTGTCGGCATTTTGCATGTTGCCAGCAGTCGGCAGTCAACAACAACAATCACAACTAGCAATTATTGTCTCGTGCCTTATTTGCTACGTATTCAGTTGATATTGCTATTATTGTTATTGCCATCATTTTAATTGTTATTAAACAAATAACAAAAATAAAACGCACATCGGAATTGCGAAATGTGTTTTGAAAATCCCCGCCGAGAACGCACCGCCCCGCCCAACATACCAGTTACAAGTTAAACTCAAGTGCCGGCTCCGGTTCCGTGTTTCGTATTCCGTGTTTCCCGTACAATCATTGTCAGTCGCAGACATCGCAGCATGCCCCAAGCTCGGTGCTGACCATAGATCTAATTAGCGTTGCATTTTCCAGTTAATTTTAATTGAAACTGATTTATGAACAACGCAATTTTTTTTAACTGCGCTGAGTTATTTTTCTTTCTCTGTATTTACCTCTCTCTCGTTCTCCCTCTCTCTCTCTCTATCTCTCTCCTTTTCTCTTTGCGTTTCTCTGTGCATTCATTTGTTTTGCTGCTACTGACGGCGTTTTTTTTGTTGTTGTTGTTGTTGTTTTGCCTCTATTCTTTTATTCTATTGAGAAAAAGCTAGAGAAGCATCCGGCTAGCGGCGCTTTTGCGATTGCGACTCAAAATGCTCTTTGTGTACATGCACAGGCCACAAATATGTCACTAATTTTCGTATTTCATTTATAATATGTATTTGAGTAAAATTTTGGAAAATATTCGTGTCAACTGCATATATATTATACGAGTAAATATAGTTGTTATTAATAATAAATAGCCACGATATTATAACATATTGTTATTTATAATATGTATGAGAAATATTTGTTTTAGTTCCAAAAATATATGAAGTGATTAAATGGTTTGTTTTTTTAATACTTAGTTTAAGGTAATTAAAAACGTTGCTAAGAAAAAAGCTAAGACGAATATCGAAAAAAATGTGACAATTAAATAATAACATGAATTAAAGAGATGTAACTTTATGATGAAATTATAGCTGTTTGCGCACAGAGTGTGGCAAAAGTCAAATCGCTTGCGACGCTTTTGTCGGTTGACATTGTGCGCTGCATTCTGTCTTCTTTGGGAAGCGCTGCAGCAGAAGAAAAAGCAGCAGCAGCAAAAGCAGAAGCAGAAGCAGTGAGCGCCAAGTCGCGCCTCTCCATTCCACGACGCGCGCTCTCTCTCACCCTCTCTCTCTCTTTACATATATATATACATATATGTATAAAAATATATTTCATATACGCTCTCTTCATTTGGCACTCTCTGAATCCGCTGTGGCTCTCGAGACGTTTAGCTTTGCGCTGCGCGCCACTCAAAAAGCTAACGGCAGAAAATCGCATCGTTTGTTTTAGTTTTAGTTGTTGTTATTGCTGCTGCCTATCTATGTTTTTTTTTCTCATTTTTTTGTTGCTAATTTCTTATAAGAATTTTCTTGAACAATTTTCCTGGTGCGTCTCGTCTCTTTCATTGTTGCTGTCCCGGTTTTTGGCTAGCAGTTGTTGGCAGCGTCGGCAACTCGTTCGAGTTTTTTTTTTGTTTGTTACTGCTGCCTGCAACTGCTTTTTTTTTTGTGCTGAGTCTGTCACCGTTTAACGGTGCTTTTCGGTCAAGCATGTGTTTCTGTGTGTGTGTGTGTGTGTTTGTGTTAGTGTTAGAATCACTTGCAGGCGGGCAACAAAAAGAACCCCCAGTGGGCGGTGGCTTTTGCCTAGACTAGATTCTGCCAGTGTCTCTGCTGCTTTTGCATCTCGCTTTTATATTTTTTGGTCCTCATTTCTCTGTTGGCTTTTATCTGTTATCAGCTATCAGCCCAAGCCACACACACACACACACATAAATAGAAGCACACTGTGCAACATTAATGTGGCATGTGCTGCATACAAATCGACATAGAATGTTCTACATTGTAGACAGAGATAGAGTGCATTTTAAAAACCGAGAGGGAGAGCAAGATCATCAGAGAAAGAGAGAGAGAGAGAGAGAGAGCGATATAGAGAACTACATCAAAAAGTGAAAAATGTAAGCAGATTCATTGGGGCAACTGGCGCTGACACATTGCAACGAGCAGCCCTACGGCTCATCAACCCCCACCGCACCTCCACCCCCCCCCCCTTCCCACCCACGACCCGCTTGTTAGCCGTGTGCATTTAGGCCACAAATATGCCATCGCTGACAATGTCCAAAAAAGCCAAGCACAAACGGAGCATACAAAATAAGAACAACAAAAAAGAAAACAAAAAAATCAAAACAAAAACAACAACAAAAAAATCACATGCAAAGAACAAGAAAAGCTGCGTCAGAAGAATGTGAATGCGAACGGGAACGAATATATCGGAAAAAGAAGAAGCCCCCCTCCCCCAACATTTCACTCCTCATTCGAACACCCCACTCTCCCCCTTTAAAGTTGGAACATACTCTGCCCGCGTGCATGGCCACAGGCGCAGCCACAGCCAATGTTCGACAAATGAATTTCGAAAATACGCGTTGAAAATAAGTCAATGTGAGTGACACATAAAAAAGTGAGAGGATGAAGTACAGAGGAATGTGTAGGAGTATAGAGGGGTATAGTAGAGTGCCTTATCCCAGTCCAGCAAACTGGAATTCATTTAGGAGACCTAAAATTACCTGGCCTGTTATTCAGTTATCCAGCTGGCACAATGATTAACTCTGGCAGTTTATTAGGTGCTCAGTTATACGTATAAATAATAATAAAACACAAAAACACATAACACACACATACATATATATATACATGTATGTGTGTATTTGTACTTAGACCATTAAAAGCCAAGAGCCAAAAACAAAAAAAAAACAATGGAATTTTTATGTTTTGTTTTATTGAAAATATTGAAAGCATATTTGTACTTCAGAACTAGATGGATTATAATCGAATGGAAATATATATATATATATATATATATATATATATATGTATATAAATATATATATCTTTATATATATGTGATCTGTTTGCTCTAATAAACTATGGCAGCTATATACACTCGTCTTGCAATTGCATTTATTCACCGAACAAAAGAATGAATTTTAGATTAAAGCAGATTTACATTTTTTAAAAAACAAATTACAATTCTCCTGATAAAATGTTAGTCTATTTACATAAGTTTTTTGATTTTTACATAAAGCTTTAGTAAAAATCCGCAGGGTGCAGTTTCCATAGCCAGTTTTGTGAAGTAAAATAGTTTTTCATATACATATATATATATATATATATATATAATATATGTCAAATTTAATTAAGGCTAAATTAAACTGAAAAACTTGCTTGCATTGAAACATATGGATATGGATATATCAATTAGAGCAAAGAATCAATTCCGACGAACGTTTTCAATTGAATATGGTGGCCGACAAACAATGCCATCGGATTTGGTATCCGTCATTTGGGTGGGTAGGTGCCTGCGGGGCAAACATTCATGCAACCGATTGCCACCTTCAATCGTGTTGATGATGGCGCCAACAGCAGCTGTGGCAGTTGTGGCAGCTGCTGCATTATCCGACCTTTCGGCACGCATATGCAGCAAACTACACTTACCCAAAAATAATTCGCTACGAAAACTAAAAGCTTTTTGTCCAAATCATTTTTGAACAAAAGAAAAACATGTCAAAAAATATGAATTGCTTTTGAGCAGTAATTAAATTTACTGTGTTTTGTATCAGCTCCTAAATGACGAGTTTTTTTAAATTTAATTAAATTAACTTATGCACTATATAAAATGT
The DNA here is from genome assembly GCA_035042125.1 of Drosophila longiperda. Lineage (NCBI taxonomy): Eukaryota > Metazoa > Arthropoda > Insecta > Diptera > Drosophilidae > Drosophila > Drosophila longiperda. The sequence continues at coordinate 123,259 of JAWNLV010000185.1, forward strand.
GTTTATATATATTAAAAATATAAGTTTAAAAAAAACCCATCAACAAATAACATATAAAATTTTTCTTTATAAAAATTTGTATTATAAAATAAATTAAGAAAAAATCTGATTTCAAGAAATATGCTTGTTAAATATTAAGGTAAGTTAGCCTTGGCTCCAAAAAGATGGCGTTTTTTCAAAATTCAGGACATCTTTTTTTGAAATCTGAGTGTAATAATTGGCCCAGTGGCTTTGTCGGGCATTCACCTCTTGCCACTTGCCACTTGCCATTTGCCATTTGCCATTTGCCATCGCTCTGTCTCAAAAAGCAATTTCACTGCACGCACATTTCCATATTTTGGTGTTGACGGCTTCGCTTCCTTTTCCGGCGGCTGCCATTTTGTTGTAGTTTGCACTGCACCTGTTTGATTTGACAGCTTATGCAATTTTCGGTGGATTTCCTTGCAACGCTTTGGGGCAGGAAGCTGGCGCAGTTTACCATTTGAATGACAGATTTGTTTTCAGATTTTGCTGCCACACACACCTCAATTGCCTGTGCGTGTGTGTGTGTGTGTGTGTGTGTGTGTGTGTGTGTGTGTGTGTGTGTGTGTGTGTGTGTGTGTGTGTGCGTGTGTGTGCGCTTGTGTATGGCTTCCTGTTTGCCTGCATGTCTGAATTTGCTGTGAGCAATTAACAGGCCATTTACGAGTGCTGCGTTTATATATGTCGCTTAACAACACAATGACACACACACACTCACACACACCTACACCTACATTTACACTCACACACACACACACACACACTAAAAAAATGGTGTCAAAGCCAAATGAATTGTATACAGGAACATTGTGGCAACAACACAGAAATCATAAAATCTAATTTGACACGCAAAGTCACAGTAAGAGTGGTTGCTAACTGCCACAGCAGAGCAGCGAATAGAAAGAGAAGGTAGACAGACAGAGAGAGAGAGAAAGAGAGAGAGAGAGAAAGAAAGAGAGTAGAGAGATGGGATTAGTGGCAGCCAAGCCATGGACAACCTGTTACGATAATAATTGGTGTGTAAATGTTGCAGCAAACGTTGTGAAAAAGATTATTGTCCAAAACGTTTTGCTGAAACACAATTAAGATGCAACAAAAACAACAATTGGTAGACAACTCATTTAACCAATGCATTATTGTTATAAATGACAATTGTTGAAGTACTTTTGAGAAAGAACAACAAAAAACGGCAATTACAACAGGCAAGAATTGTGTAGTTGAGTGAGCTCGAACTTTATAAAGTTTTACACCCAAAATGTAAGCAGGATAACTCATTTCTTATGACAAGAACAGGCACTGAAGTAAAAAAAAAATATATTTTTGACCATAACTTGGGTGTTTTTTAATCCACTCTTCATAAAATTTTAGTAAGTTGATTAATATAATGCAAATGCATTTTATGTGTTAATTAGATTAATTTTGCCTTTAAAATTGTGGCATTTATTGCTATCTGAAATCGATATGTATCGATAATGAAGAAAAGGAGGCAGTTATCGATAAAGCAATATGATATGCACGGAATATACAAGAACATATATGCCAAATTTCTAGCTCTAATAGCTTCTGAGATCCGCTTGTAAATACAGACAGAATATAGACTCGGCAGTAGATACTGATCAAGAATATATATACTTTATATAAATATATATATATTCTTCTGCCTGTTACATATATTTGCACAAAACTATTATACACTTTTTTTCCACTTTTCATGGGTTTAAAGTATAAAAAAATCGATATAAATATAATTTAACAAGTGCCAAATAAGCGAAGCGAAATTTCAAAATAAATCTTTAGTTAAGTCAATTAATGAAATGATAGAAAGAGAACGCATGAGGATGTCAGATGTTTCAAGGATTTTCAGGTTTAAGGCAATGACAGTTTGTCAACCTTGACACACAATGCAAAGCAGGCAACGCGAGCCGAGAAGGATAACGACAAGGACACAAAACCCCAAGTAAATTCATACATAATGTTGACAGGCAACTGGACACAATTCAGTCAAATTTATTGTGGCCAACAGCTCAACTGAGCTTGTCTACCTCTTTCCCTCTCTCTTTCTCTCGCTCTCTCTCTCTCTCTCGCTCTCTCTCTTTCTCTATCTGTGCCGCTCTGTCTCTTTACCTGGTGCTCATTTGCCTAATATAACCATTATTGACGCCTACACATTCGCTGAATAATAAACCAACTGCGGAGGGCGTTGCATAAACCTCAAACTTGCCACTGCTGCTACTGCTGCTGCTACTGATGATAATGATAATGTTAATGATGATGTTGATAATGGTGATAATGATGATGGGCAGCAATAAGCAGAATAACCACACAAGAAACAACAGGTTCACACAAGCATGTCTGTGTGTGTGTGTTTCTCTCTGTGTGTGTGTGTGTGTGTCTGTCAGATATTTAGTGTGTAAAAAAATAAGGCATTTTAATCAGTAACTAGCAACTAGTAGTTGAGTAGGTGAGTAGATGTTACCCCCTCCCTCCAATTATGCCCATGTGGCCAATTAAATGCCTCGTGAAAGGAAGAATCACGAACACGATAAAAAAAAAAAATACTTGCCTTGGGCAGCGGCATCTGAAAAACAGTTTGCAATTAAAAAAAATATTTTTTTTTTCTAAATTTATAAAAATAACATATTTTTGAAAAATAAAAAGTGGGTTTATCTACTTTATATTAATAAACTATGTATTAAAAAAGTCCAAAAGCAAGCGCTAATTTTGAAAAAAAAAAGAAGAAAATTTGTACTATTTTTTTTTGTGTTGTTTATATTATTATTATTTATATGAACAACTTTACAATAAAGACTTAAGGTTTTTTTTTTTATAGATGTGAGCACGAAAAAAAAACAACTCAAATTCAGAGTTGGAATACAAATATTTACACGTTTTAAGTCAATTTAAAACTAAAATGTTTTAGTTTCAAATTTAGGATTAGGTTCAGATTACTTTATAGAAACGTAACTATTTTAAATATTAAGTAAATAACTTTAACTCAAAGTATTTCTTCTACTTTGCATAAGATTCCAATGAATAAATTATCGCGTAAGTTTTTGTCGAGAATTTTTCTGCAAAAATTTAAAAAATTATTTGGAGAAAATTGAGGGATGCACTTGAAGCTTAAAGACATCGATATGTCTAAGATTTGGTGGCAGTCAAAGTATTTGCTTCAATGGACTGCATACGCCAATAAGTCCCAAATGGATGAGTAGTGGTGGGTGGCATGGTGGGAGGGAAGAAGGGAAGGGAAGGGAGCACACAAAAGAAGCCACTGAATGCCAGATATTCACCAAACAACCAATCAAGCAGCCAGAAGACAAGTGCATTTTGGTTGGGAAAAGGACGCAGACAGGCGACAAGGACAGGACCGGACAGGACAGGCAAAGCGCAAGAGACGTTCACGAGGCCAAATGTTAAGGGGTGGTACGAAAAAAGTGATGGGTGCGTGGGGGGGTGGGCGTGTGGTGTTGAGTGTGTGTAGGTGCTCAAATATGTCAAGGCAATTTGGTTTCGGTGGTGTCCTGGCAACCCCTTTCCAATTTTTTTTTCTTTTTCCTTTTTTTTGCCAATCGCCTACAAGGACAATGACAATTCAGTTAAAAGTCGACGGCAGCCAGCTGCACAACAAGGTCTCGCTGAAAATCCGTGCATTTAAAATTTTCACGAAAAAATTGCCCGGATGCCGTTATTATTTTTCATTTAAAAGTTGTTGTACAATTTAAATAAACTAATTGGCTTACCAGCTTCAAGCAATGTTTATATTTATCTATAAACATTTTATATCATATATCAAAATCAGCTTCCTCTCTAAACAAGCACAAAAAAAAAAAAAAAATTTTAATTGATTCTTTGAGATTTTATTGGCCCACTTTAAGAAGGGCAATAAAAGGCAGTTCGGGCTCATGTGACAGGTGTTCCATATTCCTCATCAGCATGACTAGAATATATCGATATAGCCCTGACCATCTGTTCGTCAATCTTATCTTATCTGCACACACTCTCTCAGTCTTAAATATACTTTTATTATACTATTAAATATCCGTATATATTTATTTCTGATCAGAATCAACAGCCGAGTCGATATAGTCATGTCCGTCATCCTGTACGAACACCCGGATCTCAGAGACTGTCTGGGCAAGAGACTTCATATATGTAATTTGGGTTTACTTACGTTTGTCGATTATCGATACATTTCGATTTCTGATAATAATAAATTAAACAAAGTGAGAATCTAATTAACACATAATACGCAAAATATTGATAAACTTTCCAAATTTCATCAAGAACGGATAAGAAAAACCCAAATTATGATTAAAAATCTATTCTCATATTGATCTCATTTCTAGCAAGCATTTTCTGTATAAAAATGCGAGTGCATGTGTGAGAAAGAGATGGCTGGATAATCGATGCGAGCGTAAATATGTTTTAGTGTGTATTATCTACAGAACTCCGTTACCTACAATTAAGTGTACGTATGTATGTATATATGTATATGTACGTGTTTCCAGCCAGCCAATTAGAGATCAGTTGGGGCTTGTAAATACAAATTTTCGTTTTCCTTCTTTCTTTTTACTTTTCAGTGGCTTACTTCTTATTCGAAATGAATTTGTGTTGCTTAAAGGGAAATTTTGAGTGCAGGGTATATTTTAGTCGAGCTCACTCGTTTGAGCTTCTTCCTTCATGTCTTTTAGGCTATTTCGGAACAACGTCATTCATTACATTAGCAGCAGTCGACAATAGTGATTATCACCAAACGCTTAATCATTTATTATGGTTCCCCTCTGCTCTGTTCGACTTCCCTCTCTCTGTCGCCCTCACCCTCTCTCGTTCTCTCTCTATGTGTGTGTCTCTATCTTGTCTGCGTTGTAGGTGATCTTCATGGTTAGCCTTTGCACGCTTGGACGCTTCTTTATTTTAGTTTTTACTGTTGTTGTTGTTGTCCCTAGACGCTTTCGTTCTCACGACGCTCCTCTGATCACAATTTTCTGGCCATGTGCAAGTAAGCGTAACCATTTTGACATTATTATCCCCAACCAACGTTTACCTCCCCCCCCCCCACACCACCATCCTTGGAATACATATGCACATTGTTCGTTTTGCATATCTCTCTCTGTTTTTTTTAGTTTCTCTTTGTGTTTTTCTTTCTCTAATTTTCTTTGGTCTTCGTGTGCGTCCACTTTTCATTTCCGTTCTGCTTTGCATTTTGTGGGCAGACACATGTGTGCCAAAAATCTCACGATTCTCTTGCCAATGTATCCATTGCCGTTTACAGTTCTGCTGCTCAACTGCTCAGTTGCTGTTATATCTACTCTGGCTACACATTCTTTTTGTCTTTTTGTCTCTCTATGTTAGACAATGGGGGGACGCGGTGTCGCGTGTAGGCTTTCAAACAAGTTTGCCAGCATGGTCAAGAGCATTAAAAAAAACAACAACAACAACAAAAAACTATATATACAAATTTGGCTCACAAAACGTGAGCCAACATGGAAAACTACAAAAAAAAAAAAATAGAAAAGAAATTAAACGTAAGCAACATGCGCCTGAACGAGTACAGTCAAAAGCCCACAGTCCTCCCCTCTCCCTTCCCCTTTTTTTAAATATGCAATTATAGCAATTATATAAGAGGGGGGGGGGGATTGGGGGACTTACAAGTTTCGGGTGTGAGCACTTTCAGGCAGGCGACTTTCACCATTGCATTTGGGAGCCTGCCCTTTACACAATGAACGAGATGAAAAGATTACACATGGGACAGGCACGTAAAAATATGTGGCGTATATGCAATAATGGGTCAAGGGTGCTCTCCACCATAGCCAATCGCCAACCACTTCCCCCCCCCCCCCATCGCCACCTAGTTAGTTGCTAAAGAAATGAGCAATGGATGTGCCACTGGAATGATTCACCTTTAATGGACTGAACGTCCCGTATTCATGAGTCACACACGTCGCCTGGTTGAGTGACTCCCCACCTCCCTATCCATGCAGTGTTAAGCTTTTCAATTTATATGGCTTCTGCTCTCAGTATTATTGTCAAAACAACCACCATCAACTTTCGGTCTTATCTTATCACCGAAAAATGTGCAAAAATAATACAACGACACAAAAAAAATACAGATATAAAAAAAAAAGACTTAGGCACCAAGAACTAAACAAATTTCAACAAAAAAAAAAAACCCACAGATTCGCACTTCGACGGAAAACAACAAAAAATAAAACAAAACGCAATTTATTTCTAAAAACAGCAACAACAAATGAAAAAACAAATAAATTGGTTGCTTTGTGGCAAAAGTCCCTGAAACAGAAAGAAAGCAAAACGTTTTGCATCGTAACGATCAAAAATTATTCAATATATATACTTAAAAGAGATCCACCAGTTGTCCAGTATAAATATATATATATATATATTGTATATAATATTGTAGTCCTAATTATTATTATATTATATATAAAATACTCCGATCTCGCGTGCAGTCGAAAAGTAAGTAACAAAAATGATTTCATCAACTCGCCTTATCATTATGCTGAATAGGAATGTATATATATTTATTTGCTGATTTTTGATACTCTTGCGTTTTTGCGTTGGACATTTCACGACAAAATTTTAAATGTATATAAAAAAAAAAGCATAAAACAACAACAATTCAATTGCTTTATCGCTAATAGCTTTCTGGATTTTTTGCACTAGTTGTTGTTGTCATTGAATTTGGCACTCAGAATATTTAATATATGGCAAATACTTATATATATATATATATAGGCGTCGAAATCAACATCGATATTGGATCTTATTTACTTTCTAATAAATGGAAACTAAACTTTGTCTTTGGGATTTTCAAAGTTGCTCTTTAATTTGATACTAATTTGTCTTTGTGAATTATGTATAATGCATGACTTATGGCGAACCGAATTTAGAAAACGAATATGTAAATCTTTACATACATACAAATACATAAATATAAAATGGTATAAAAGATCGGCATGAAAACTAAGTAGAACAGTTTTTCGATTCTGGCCGGGGAATATAGGTGTCCATTTAGATAATTCCTATCGTATGTTTAAAATGTTTTTTATATAAAATAAACTTTCTAACAAATAATATAACCAAAAAAAATAAACATTCAAAACCAGACGTCCGCAAAGCGATCACAAATCCACAAATTTCAAAGGGATCTTTATGTCTGTGTCGATAAAATCGATAACGATGACGACTACTCTATAATGCTTTCTCATGTCACATGGCGACTTGCGACTATTGCGCCAACAATGGCGCTTCCTTCCTTTTAGCAACTAGCCGCCCACAGCCGCAACCGCAACCAGAGTCACAGCGGCTGCTGGCTATTTTTTATGCTCAATTGCTTGACCACGATAGAAGAGCGGCGAGCGCTGCTTGTTTTTGCTGTGGTGTGAGAGAGGGAGAACAGTGTGCGTTCGGCTTGGCTCGGCATGTCTCGGTTAGTTCGGGTGCACGTCCTGCAACCAATCAGAATCGTTCGTCTGTCGCTATTGCATAACGCGGGCAACATTTTCAGTTGCCTGCACGACGACTACTAGTGGACCACACAATGTAAAACGTATTACAAAAAGCAGCAACTACTACTAGCCAGCTGCTCGCTCTCGTATATGCGACTCTCTATTTTTGTTGTTCGTGCTCTCAGTCAAACGTGTTGTGTCGTGTCGCATGCCGCTCACCCTGCTCTCTCTTCAAGCAGCAGCATTGTGTTGCTGCCGTCGTCATTGTTGTCGCGAGGCGGCGTTTTTAGTCGATGCGCTCAGCGCGAACGTTTTCAGTGCTGCTCTACCTGTCGACTCGCTTACAACGCGCGGATACCGCATTAAAACGCGACGACGACGACGCCGCCGCGGCCGCAGCAGCAGCAGCGACGTCAGTGTAAAGTTTTGCGCGTTACTTTGACGTGTTGTTTTTCTGTTGTTGTTTTTTTATTTTGCGCGTTTTGTCGCTTTTGTTTTTGTTTTGTATTTTGCGCAGACAACAGCAACGCAACAAATTGGCAAAGTTTTCGACTCAACCGTTGCTCATACGCCCCATCTCAAACACACACATATATATGTATATATATATAGTATATGTATATGCATATGTGTGAAGACGGTGACGTGCAAATTCATTTCGATCGCGCATAAAAAAAGTTTGTTTTTGTTTTCTGTGTTTGCTTTTGAGTTTTGGTGAAAAGTGCGCAACAAATGAAAATGCGCTTGCAATGAAAAATGCGAAAATAATAATAATAATAACGACGATCAACACGAATTAATCAATTAATAAAAGTAAGCCTTCACACACACATTCACGCACACTGACAACACAAATGCACACATAACACATCAGTCACACACACAGATGCAGCGCAACAAGTTTGCGCCTGACAAAATTTCCATTGCTTATTTGGCAATTTTATTTGTTGGTTGCTGCAACAAACACCAACAACAAAAACAGCAGCATATTTTCAGTTATGAATAACAACACTATTTTAAGCAAAGAAGCAACAAGTTTTTTTTTCTTGCCATCCAGGAGCATATGCAACATCAACAACAAGTAGCTAAAAATTGAAATGTGCCTTAACCAGAACGAGAAATTACTCGAAATTATATGTGTATATATATATATACATATATATGTACAAATAAATTATGTACACCCACACACATATAAAGATACACACAATTGTAAATTTGTGTGCTGCTTTCTGATAATGAATGGAATTTCATTTTTTTTTTTTTCGTTTTTCCCGCTAAATTTGCAGCGATATCAGCAACAACAACAACAAAGGAGAAACAAATTCCAAAGCGTCGGCGAAATATGAATAGAGTTTAGTTAAGTTAACTTGAATTTAGTTTGCTATATATATATATATATAAATATATATATATTATGTACACTTAGAGAGAGACTTGTTGATATTTATTCATAAAAGTTAACATTCAAATTGACTCTTAATGTATAGAAGCACTGATAATTCAATAGTCACTTTCACTTATCTGCAACAATTGTTAATGTGTGCTTATTGTTGTTAGTTCAATTAGATTACTGTATATATATATATATATATATATATATATAGGATTTAATCAGATCGTTTCGAAGCCCAACACGTGATGATGAAATTCGTATTTGACATTGAAAAGCAACAAGTGTTATACATTGAGAATTGCAATTCTATTTCTAATTAAAGAAATTATATTTATATGTTAATTATATATATGTAGATATGGGATCACTTTCAATTTTGCATTCATGACCAAATCTTAAGCTTTTGTTCGCTTTTGATAGTATGATAATACTGATTATCTTATTTTGATAATTTGATAGAATACTTCCTAATACTTCTTTATTGAAAAACGTTTAATTCGATTTTCATTTGCTTATGTTGATTTGTTCGCTTATTTACAGCATTTTGTATACAATTTAAATTAAAAAAAAAACTCACACATATTACAAAACATGCCTGAAAACATGCATACTTTATATTAATGAACATATTTATGTGCATGGTTTTGTATATAAATACTCTTCATAATGCAATCGCTTCTGTTGGGAATTTTTATTTTTGTTTTTGACTCATACCCTGGCATTGTTCGTCCACTAAGTACTCTTTAGTACATACATACATATATATGTATATAGATATAGATATATATATATATACGTATAAATGTATATAATGCTCAAAACTCCTGCTGTCTACTTCAGTCTTCATTTGCTGTTGTTCTTGTTGTTGTTTTTATTGTTGTTACCGTTGTTGTCGCACACCTTTGACAGGGTGTTGTAGTTGTTGTTGTTGCTGTTGTTACTGCTTCTACTGTTTCTGCTGCTTGTGCCTTTGCACTTTAATTCCTACTTCTTATTTAGCATCTGCGCCGGGTGTTACACAAGGCACGGCAAGGCCTCGAATGTCAATAAGAACCGGCTGTTGTTGCCACTCACTCACTCAGTCAGTCAGTCAGTCAGTTGGTCTGTCCGTCTGTCTCTCAGTTTTTCGGTGCGCCTGTGACTGTGCACGCGCGCAGGACGTGCACACACACGCACACACAAGCGCCTGAAAAGGATAGGTGAAGAGGAAAGAGGAAGGCAGCAAGGAAGCAACATGCATTCTCATTCTTATGCTCATTCCGATTCCTATTCTCATACGCTCACTCATACAGTCATACTCGTACTCACACTCGTACTCACATTCGTACTCAGACTCATCCTTATGTCCCATTCCCATTCCCCTTCGCCTTCATCTTTCCTTACGTATTGTGCGGCGCTTATCCGTTTCTGTTTGTATGCTCCTCATGAATGGATTGCACTTAAGCCGGTCGCTAATATGTTTGCCAGCCGTTTTACCGTTGCTACCTACCTGCCCTGATCTCTCTCTCTCTATCCCTCTGGCAATCTTTGTCTTTGTTTCTATTTTGCGCTCCTGCTACCCTTTTGCTGTTGCTTGCGTAAGTCGAATGCGTAATCGAGAAGCAGCAAAAAAGCTGTTGCTTCAATTTCATAAGCTATGACGCAGCAGCCTAGCTTGTTGACATCATCATCAACATCATGTTAATCATCACAATTATATTTAATCATTGAGTAACACACATACATACACTTAATCAATGATAGCGACATAGTCTAGCAGAGATAAGATGCATTTGTTTTTCGATTTATTCTGTCATTAAATTAACTACACGAGCAATTCTTCGAATCTGCATGTTTTTTTTTATTTTAATTTAATTCCACAGTCTGAAGTTATTAGCATTTAGTATCAACTTTAAATATATATGCTAGAATTATAATTCGAGCAAATTAAAACGCATTTCTTAATTCACAAAACTTCTTAAAGTTGTGTATTTAATAAATTGTACACATACATCTAAATATGTAGGTAATTATATGCTAAAGTCTACTAAAGTTGCAGACACAGAAATGGCAAACTCTATTTATATTGTCAGAGCAGGTGCTAACAATTTATAATTTTAAGCCTATTTGACACAAAATTCTCTTGCAACCGAATAGCAACCCAATTCCAACTCTTTAGTGCCTCACAAATCTATTTTGGTCTTTAAATCATTTAAATTTTGGCAAAACATCTGCCAGAATATGCCTTATATGTAATTTTATTCCAAATTAATATTTATATTCGATGTATTTTTTTATTATTCATATTTAGCTCAGGTCTCTGAATCCATATATATTTTTACTTCAATTTAGCAACAGTTGTTATTGTGTTTTTTTTTGTTTAGTACTTTTTCTTGTTAAGTCAAGGAGACAAATAAAACTGAGTAAATACTGAACAAAATTATTTTGCTAACTCGATTTCGAAATGAAAAACAAAATATTTAAATATAGTAAACAATTAGAATAGAAAATAAAATCAACAAATAAGAATAATTTAGTATGTTTTCTAGCGGAAAACCAATTAATGCAAGTGCACAGGCTATATGCACTGAAAATGTCACATCAATGTATATAAATATATATATATATATAATATGTATATATTTATATATTTTGCATATATTGGCTTTTTAACTTGGGGTTTCGAGGTTTATCAAAAAGTGGAAAGTTTTGCAGTGCCTTGAAATTAAGGGTTGTCCCGTTCGATGCTCCGCTATTCAGACGTTCACTCGTGCACACACTTATACACACACACACACACACACACACACACACACACACACACACACACACTAACAGCTGTCAGCTGGTCTTTAGGGTTATGTTTGTGCTTCTTTTCCTTTTGTATTTTGGTCTTTTGCATGGGATTTGAAACTCGTTTCTTGTACGACGTATTTTAAAAATGTCCTTGAGCGTAAATTTGGTACCGTTGTTCTTCTTGCTTGTTGCTAGTTACTGTTTCCTGGCACAGTCCCCAAAGTTGACTTTTCTCTGTTTATGTTTGGTTTCTTTGGTCTCTTTGGTCTCTTTGCAAATTTGCATTTGAAGCGCGCACCAAACACAACTCTGAGCGTCATACTCGTAGGTCACCGTCGATATGTACTTATGCAGATCTCTGTATATATTTCGCAGAGTCGAACTCGACTCACATCGACTCATAAATAAACATACAGCCCATGCCATTCAGATCCGACTTCTACTCCGACTCCGACATATCTGTGGCAATACTGGAAATGCAATTAAACCGTTGCTGCTTGCATTTGTTTTTTTTTTTTTTTTTTTTTGCTGCTGTTTTTGTTTGCTGCGCAATTGCACGGCAATGCCAGTGCTGCAATTTGGATTCCGCTTTACCAACACACCCAACGCCCCCAACAGACCCACCTTCCCCTTGCCACAACTTTAATTGACTCTATGCTCGTATTTATAAATATAAATAGGAGCTTATAGTACTTAGATATGATCGGGCGTCGTTAAAACTATTCGGTTAGCTCGTAAACTTAATTGATAAACACCTGCAGTAAATGAGAGTTTTTAAACGAGCCCAGCATAATCGACTGCGGAATGCTCTGAAACCACAGGTTGGATGTCATTACGCATATGTCAATCTCTAAAGAAACTCATCATCAGCAATTGACCAGATTGAAAAAAATTATAATTAATTCTTGTTATGTTTCCAAATTGAATGTGGCTAAAAACCAAAAACAGAACTGTGTTTGAAAATTTATTTGAATTTAAATTATAATTATGTTAGTGTATTTTACGTAGTTAACTTATTTGCTGCTATTTATTCAATTAGCTTAGGTGATTACTTTGAGTACTTAAGCTGCTATAGAAATGGATAATTGTATATATAACAGTGCACAATTATGGAAGGTGCTTTGTGAGTAGTACAAACTTGCATTCATTCATGGTTGCCTTATGAATTCAGGAAACATATTTGCTTAAACTGAATCAATCAAATAAGCATTTAAGTCTTGTGTGAATAATTTTCCGCGCATTCTGAGTGTGCGTTCATTTAATTTGCAAGTCACTCAAATTTTTGAACTGAATATTATGAATATAGTCGTCGTTCACATGACTCAAAAGTGAGTACATTCTATATTCAACATTTGTGAGTGTTCTTATTACGCTCACTTGACTCTAAGTTGAATTTTTCTTTTTACATTTGCATTTTCACACAGCCTCAAAGCTCACACAGCCACGCACACAGACGCACATGCACACACAGACGTACTCCCCCTTCCTTTCTCTGCCGGCATCTGTCTCTTCTCTGCATAGTTCTGTTGACAAATTGTGCACAAAGGAATGTAAATTAACTCTCTTTCTCTCTTGTAGCTCAGTTCTCAATTCGCAGTTATGCGTTGAGCACTTTGTAAGCGCCTTCGTCTTTAACTCAACTCCACCCACGTCGCACGCCTCCCCCATACCCCACAATCACTACTCGGCAGACACAGTTGTTGTTGTTGTTGTTATTGCCGGCTGTTGCTGGTGTCTGACCTTCGCATAGCAGCGCGTCTATGAACATGATACACTGGGAAAAAAACCTTATTTATTTTTGTATTGTTGGCAATAATAATAATAATAATAGCATAGAACTAAAACTGTATACAAAGTGATAGGGTAAAAGCAACAGTTATATTTATGAATAAGTTGTAATATTAACTGAAATCAATTTCAAAATGTTTAGACACCAATTAACAATGTGGCAAAGTGTATTAAATTCTCAGTATTATTTTAACATTGTCATAGAAATGCTTATAAAAGCAAAGTTGCTTACAACTTTGTCGTTATAATATCAAATGTTTATTACTTTTTCACACTTGTTTTCTGCCAGTGGAGAGTGTGGTATTTCGCGACTGCCATCCAGCTAAGCAGGTCCACGCTTGCTTTATCGCATAGTTTCATAGTATGTTAATTCGCTTACAGTCAGTCGTTATTGTATTCGCATTCGCATTCGTCAAATTGTATTTGGCGCTGTGAGCCACATGTGAGGAACACAACATCCACAATAGCAACAAACCGGAAGTTCGCACTGAAAGAGTCGATCGGCGATCCAAACATGTTTTCCGTAAGCTCGAACATTTTCCGGCCCCTCCACCCCGACCACTAATCTGTATCTCTCTCATCTCTTTCACTGTCTCGCCCCCGCTTGCTGACATTCTCCCTAGAAAGCGGCTCGCTTTAAGTGAGTGGTCGCTTAGCAGACAGAGATTTATATATATCTATGTAATATGTATGTGTGTGTGTGTGTGTATAGATCTATTACGCCCCTATATATATAATATTCATACGAGAAACTCATTTAAATGAACATTGAGAATTTGCCGCGTTAATTGTTTTG
>JAWNLV010000185.1:142500-155000 GCA_035042125.1 Drosophila longiperda
AGAGTATAAAAACTAGATTCTTAAACTTAGTATTTGGCGAAATTGCCAACTTTGGTTTATAGTTTTTTTTTTATAACTGTTGATAGTGTTTTGTATAGTAAACAAAACTTGAGGTGCTTTTACTGTTGGCTTCTGCTCAATGAATGCTCATTTGCTGATCGAGTGAATAATGAAGCCAGGCACGCCCACTTTTTACCCTTGTTTTTTTTTTTTTGACTGCCCCAATCGCAGCTGGCAGATGATGATAATGATGACTGTTGTGATGAAGCAGCCGCTGTTTTTTTTATATTTTATTTTTTGTGTTTTTTTTTTTTTTTGGCTGCGGGCTAGTTTTGTCGGATCCTCGCGCGTGTTGAAGCCGGGCCAGCTGACAATGTTGGCCTGTGGCAGGTGCCATAAAAACAAAAGAAAGAGCTGCAAGAAGAGGGTGAGAAGAGGGAGAAGAGATATGAAAAACCGCAAGTAAGGCAAACGGATGGTATTCATCTGGACGTTTTTACCTGTTTGCTGTTAGCTGTTTTTGTTGTTGTTGTTGTTGTTGTTGTTGTTGTTGTTGTTGTTGTTGTTGTTGTTGTTGTTACCTGTTGACCGACGGAGCGTTGCGGTCGGCCCGTTTGCAATTTAATTGAATTTTATTTCAGTTGCTTGAGCGGCATTTGGGCAACGCCTCAGTTGCCCCTTGCCCCATGTTTCGTGCCCCTGCTGCTGCTGCTGTTGCTGCTACTCTTGCTGTTGCTTATCTTTTGGCCAATTTCAATATCATTTTATGCCGCAGTTGTTCCTTTGACCATCTTTCATTCTCTGCTTTAGTTGTTGTTGTTATTGTTGTTGTTGTTGTTGTTGTTGCTTCTGCTTCCTTCTTTTTCAGCTGTTAATTCAAAGTAAATTATGTATTTTGCATAATTACAATATTTGACTTTTACTGTTGACTGCACGCCAACATCTGAGCCAAGTTTTCAGCTGACACAACACACACAAAGAGAGAGAGGGAGAGAGGGGAAGGAAGGGGTAACACTGCTATTTGCCTGCTGCTGCTTCTTGGTCAAACTTTTCTTTCTTTTTTTCATTTTTGTGTATTTGGAGTGCGGTTTCCGTTTATTTATCTTCTTTATGAATTGTTGATGTTTTTAGTATTGTTGTATTTGTTTGTAATGCCATTTTTATATGCCTGCATGGGGCATTATCGGCTTAGCTTATATATATTCTTGAACAGCGTCGTTAACAAATTTAATAAAGCTATTTTTGTCAACTCGTTTGTTTGAGTCCCTCACTTTTAAAGTGACCTTTATGAAACTTGATTTAAATCTTATCTTATTGTCAAAGGCAATTGTTATGTTGAAGACGGCCGTATCGAGACACTATATCATATATATGTGCCTTAGGAACTATCCGTTGAAAGATGACTTCCTGCATGAACATTTATTTTATTACTTTTTTACTATGCATTTTATCGCGCTTCTTAACATTTAAAAAAAAAAACTATAAGAATCGGTCGACTAAAGCATATATCTTTCGTAATAATTGTCGAAATTGGATGTCGGCAATTTGAGTCCGATCAACAAGTTTATCCAATTTTTGGCATTCAAAAGGCGTTTCTCTTAATTGTTTTTGTTCTTGCGTTCTTTTACATTGTGCAGCACAATTTGGCCAAGAAGTTTTCAATGTCAACTGTTGTATTTTAATCCGCTAACTCAAAACAAGATTGCAAATGCATCTTTGCTTACAATGTCAAATATTAAATGATTTAAAGTTATTTTAATCGAATATATTTGACAAATTTCCCATCAAGAATTTAATTTTTCTGTCGAAAGTTTTCTTTGAAAGGTTATTCAAAAGATTTTTTTTTAGCAATACGCTGAACAAATAGCTCGATGAGAAGATGGCCTTTACAGAGAATATCCCAAAACTATTTTAAGATTTGTTCGTTTATGTAAAATCAAACTGAAACAGTTCAAAATTTTTATTAAATTCAAACTGCAAATGTTGACCAACTGGTCCTTGACCAATAATTTGGTGTTGCCACTGATATCCGATGAGTTTTGGTTTCAACTTGTGATGTTGCACGATTGCTGCAATCTAAAGATTAGGATTGGAGCCCCTTTTACCTTTCACCCAGACGCGATCGATCGATCGATCGATGCATGCTGTAAATTCCAATGTGATTGTTATACGATGCTGTGAAAGGAGAAAGTTGCTTTTGTGCTGCTGCTGCTGCTGTTGCTGCTGCTGCATGTAGCAGGAACGTAGCATGGATGCAACAAAAGGCGGTGACTTTCACACGCCAACGTTGTTGGCCATTGATGCAACAGGTGCGGCAGTAGTGCAGCTTGCGGTTGGGACCCTGTTGGGTTGGTACATTGAACGAGCCGGGTGGAGCGGGGGATAGAGAAGGATGGTGAGGGGGGGGGGAGGGGGGTTGCGTAGTGGGGTGAGAATTGAGCATGCCACATCTTTGCGTGCACTTAATTGTGCGTAATTATTCACTTTGGCTGCGATGCCAGAAACGGCGGCACCCCTGCGAGGTGCCCATCACAGCACTTAATTGGCTAAACTTGCCGCCTGCTAATTGCCCAACAGCCCATTTCATTCGTTGCGCCTCCGTCAAAAAGAAAAAATATAATAAATATAAAATAAAATAAGGTGTCTTACATGTGTTTTACGCTTCAAGTGTTATTTCATCACCACGTTTCTCGGTGACTTCGACTAGTTCTCACGTGATTCTTAATCGTCCCATTAAAACTGGGTTAACATCTGCCAAACCGAATGCCACCGATGTAAAAGGGTTAAGGCTCGCCTGACTTTTTTCTGTCATCATAATTGAAAACGATGCCACAAAGAGATTTGTTGACAGGGTGCAAATTGAAATGGGACGCTAATTGGATTTATTTTATTTACAAATGCGCAAAGATTACGCAGATTGCATTTAATTAAATGGATGAAATTAAAAATTCATTTTAATTTCATTTATTTGCTAACAAGTTTTAAAAACAGAATTAGTCACTTGAAGTGAAATAATTGTTTGACGAAAATGCATCTCGATTTGAATTTGTTGTGTTCTTTATATTAAATCCAATATTAAAGAGATTATTATCCAACGAGGAGTCCCCCAATTTTGCACATAATACTGTTATGATGATGCGATATCTTTATTGGCGTGCCTTAGTGGGGTGAATTCGATTATGCTTAACTGTTATGCCACTTGTCCGGACAACAGTTGCAAGGTGTTGTTGTGGCATTTCGCAATAACGCTACCACTCAATTTGATTAAATATTCAGCCTGGCCACATGACACACTCACAGAGGCAGAGAGAAAGAAAGAGAGAGAGAGAGAGAGAAAGAGAGAGAATCTGGGAATCAGCATATTGTGTCCTTATTTCTTGTTGGGTGAACGAATTAAAAGTGCAAGTGGGATTTAAGTAAGTTAAATTACACAATCTTTTTTTGTTGTTGCATTAAGTTTAAATTTACCACTTTTTTCCTCACTCTCTCTCTCTCTCTCTCGCTCTCTGTCTCTGGTTCTCTTTTGCTTCTTTGTTTTAGGTCACATGTAATTCTGTTACATTTGACAGGCGTCGACAATAAATAACAACACCTGACAGCGGAATCAAAATAACTTACCCAACCCAACTCCCCACGGCACGCAACTGTTAAGACTGCTTGCGTTGCCAGCCGTCTTTCTTCCTCCCCCTTCCCGGCCGTACTGTGTCAGTCAGTTTGTGCAGTGCGCACTTGCTTGGCAGAGCCCTTTAAAGCTTTCAAGTTAAGTTGACGAGCGTCAGAAAGCTTTACTTTCTATATAACGGAAGTTGTTGTTGTAAGATATGACGGAACGTCATCATCGGCATCAACAGTAGCGCAGCATTGTTATTTGGAATGTCATTGCCGCCGTGACGTCACAGACAGCGCCACCGTGGGAGTAGTATTAAGAGAAATGCAATGAGATCCATAAATTGAACAAGTGGCGAGTCATTGTTGTTTACTTGTTAGTTGTTGCTGCTTTGGCTGCTTCTGCTTCTGCCGCAGCCTCTGTTGCTGCTGCGGCTTCTGTCTGCATTTGTCTACGTGCTGTTCAACACTCGTTGCGCTTCACATTGGCTAGAATCCCAATCCCAATGCAGTCAGTGCGAACAATGTAACTTTATCAGTTTGCTCTGCACCTTGACTCAATATATTTTAATAAATAACAAAAAATAAAATAAAAATAAATAAACATACATCGCAAGTTTATTTTTTATACATATAGAAATATATGTAAAATGCATAAATATGCCTCTTATCAAAATATAACACAAAAAATATGTATAATATGTATTCTAACATTATGTTTAAATTTGGTAATGTTAGCTACTGGAATGTAGAGTGCATTCATTATTTGATTTGGGAAATGAAAATCTGTTACCACTGTGCGCTGCTCACTTAGCATCAATGTTCACGCCTTACACTTCAGACACTTTTGTTATATTTGTTGCTGTTGGCACTTCTGGCGGTGTCTGTGTTCTCTCTGTGTGTGTGTGTATGTCTATCTGCTGTGTGGTTTAACTTCTCGATTTTTCTATGCAGAGAGCAAACATGGCTGTGCAATGTAACGAAAGAGAGAGAGAGCCGAAAAATCAACAGCTGTTTACTGCTATTGCAGCCGGCTTTGTGTGGGAGAGGAAAGTTACGCACACATACACACATAAAAAGACAGACAGACACAAAAGCTAGCAGAGGCACACACGCGTTTATTGCAGCAAATTGCACGTGAGCGCCACCTGTCAGTCAGTTGTTGACGGTTAGTGCTTGAATTCATCTACCAACCTTTGACCGGCCACATGAGCACCCTCTCCCCCCCCCGTTTGATTTTCGTCCTTTGTTTAATTGTTCAACAATTTCAGGAGCCGGCGACTCTTTACCAGTTGACAAAGCTTATTTTGCCATTGTATTTACCAATAGGGTGGAAAATGGGGGACGAGTTGTTGTTGGTTTCGAGATACAACATTTTATTAACTTTTTCAACCATAAAAGTTCAACAAAGAAATGGCCGGCCTGCCCTAAAAGCCCGAGAATTGCAAAATGGCAACAAAAACCGCAGCGAATAAACGCGCGCGACAACGAAAATATATAATAAAAAAAAAATACAAAGTGAAATGAAACAATTTTACAACCTTGTTGCAAATTTTACGATCCACTCGCGTGTGTATTTGTGTGTGTGTGTGTGTGTGTGAGCCAACTACAGCTTAACCAATGATATTGTGTCTTTTTTAGCAGCAAAAGAAAATGAGAAACTTGCAATAATCAAAACAAACTAACGAAAAAAAGAAGAAGAAAAAACGAATTTTAATTTAAGATAACAAACGAAAACTGATTAAAGATCTGTAAAAAAAATAGTTGCCTTAACAATGAAACTTCCTTGTTGAAATTACATAAAATATATACAACAAATTATACAAACAACCTATGTACAACCGATATATATATATATATATACACAAAACAACAAATATATACATACATATAAACATACATATATATAGAGATATATATATATATATATTTTTAATACCTAAACGAATAACCAAAATCGATAATCAAAACAAAAAAGAAAGTATAAAAAATGCGCCTAAAAGAAACCACAAAAAAATCACCAAACACAGCGACAGCTTTGCGGCCGCTTTCCGGCAAGCTGCTGAAAACGCTGCGCGCATCGCCGCCGACTGTGTTGCAGCATCAACAACAGCAGCAGCAACAACAATATCTACAGCAACATCAACTGCAGCAACGTTGCAGCAGCGTGGGCAGCACCAGCAGCAGCACTGGCACCTGCGAAACGGAACGCTCCACACAATCATCTTTGTCCTCGTCGTCGGCATCGTCGTCGTTGCTGTCGCCGCTGGCCGCAATGGCAGCAATGCCAACAACAATGCCAACGCTGCCCGCCAGCGTTGATGAGGCAGCCGCTGCTGCTGCGCTGGCGGCCAACATTGCGGAGTCGTTCACATTTTTGCAACAGCATGCGGCGCATCATTTTCGCGACATTTTGTATGCGGCCCACATGCTGGGAAGAGGTAAACCAGGCAAATGGGGCTGAGGGAGGTGGATGGGTTTTGGGAGTTGCATGTAGTTGCTTGTTAACCGCCGGGATATTATACGACTGGGGCTGCTGAGATTGTTGCACGACCAGCTGTGGGCAAGCAGCGGCTCACTTAACTGGTTTTTTTTTTTTTTCATTTCTTTTTTTTTTTTTTTTTGTTTTTTTTTTTGCTCTTGTGTTTGTTTTAGTTTTTGGCCAACCAACCAACAAACCAACAAACCAACCGACCAACTTTCACTTTATGCTTGGTTGCCACATTTCACCTGGCCACCAAGCAGCTCTAAAAAACTCACCAATAAAAAACAAAAAATGAAACAATTTAAAAAATAAAAAAATGCATTTTCTGATTGCTTTTCTGTTGGCTTATTCTAATTGCAGGCTATTATCAGCCGGCGGGTCCGCTGATCTCGCCGCAGGTGATTGCGCCACCGCCACCGCTAGCAACATCAGCAGCAGCAGCACAAGCACAAGCACAAGCACAAGCACAAGCTGCAGCAGCAGCGGCGGCAGCAGCAGCAGCGGCAGCAGCAGCAGCAGCAGGAACAACACCAACATTGCAACAGCAGCCAATTAAGAAGCTAAACGAGGACGAATCCACATCAATCGTTGAAGGTGCTGATCTTGAGCAGGTAGCGACTGCTCAGCAACAGCTGCAACAGCAGCACCAGCAGCAGCAGCAGTTGCAGCAGCAGCAACAGCAACAGTTGCAACAGCAACAACAGTTGCAGCAGCAGCAGCAACAGCTGCAACAGCAGCAACTGCAACAACAGCAACTCCAACAACAGCATCAACAGTTGCAACAACAACAACAGCAGCAGCAACAGCAACAGCATCCATATCCGGGTGCTGGCGCCGTGGCGGCTGCTGCAGCGGCCGCTGTTGGTCATCCGGGTGTGCCGTATCCGCGTTCCATGCACGCGGCTCAGATGCACTATTCGACGGCGTATCCGCCCAACTATTATACACCGTATCCGGGCGAGGTCATGTGCTATTCCCCGCCCGCCTATCAGCCTTATTTCACCAGCAAGGTTTATCAGAGCGGACCACCACCGCCACCACCGCAAGGGCATCCCGCTGCACATCCACCGCCGCCGCCACCGCCGGGCGCCTATCGACGCTATTCATATTATCAGCACGCCGGACCGCCGCCGCCACCTCATCCGCATCCACAGCCGCCGGATTTGTACGAACAACAGCAGCAGCAGCAGGCGCCGCCGGTGTCGACTTTGCCACACGCGCAGCCGCAAGCGTTGCCAACGCAACAGCAACAGCAGCAGCAACAGCAACAGCAGCAGCAGCCGGTGCAGATTGCAGCTGCCGCCGCAGCAGCAGCAGCCGCCGCAGCAGCAGTCGCAGCTGGTGCTCCAGCTGGCACCCAACTGGTGCCCGCCCATCAGCATCCCCAGCATCTGGAACACTATCCCGGCCCACCCGGCTACTACGCCGGCTACAGTCCCGGAGGCGGCAGCCCCGCCGGCCAGTGCTACACACGCGGCCTTCAGGGTCCGTATATGGGTAAGCAAAAGTATGGTTCTTAGACAGGCTCAAAACAGATCTTCAGTTTGGCTCAATAAGTGAAAGCATATATATAAATATGGTATATATATATATATATATAATTGGGTATATAATCTTAACTCGTCACGGATCCGCAAGGGCTATAATGGATCCATCAACTTGGTCTCCCAATAATCATTCACAAATTTCCCATTTCTTTTTCTGTTTCTTTTTGGAATGCAGAGTATCCGCCGCAGTGTCCATGTCCAATGCAACAATCGTGTCCAAAAAACGTCCATACTGGGCCTCATATTGGTAGCAACAGCAGCAGCAGCAGCAGCAACAACAACAACAACAACAACAGCAACAGCAACAACAGCAACAGCAACATTTCGACGCACAATACGAGCTGCAACGACAGCAATAACAAGAATTTGTTGCTGAGTGCGACGAGCAACAGCAGCAACATGCCTGTGCATGGCAATAGTAATTTGCCAGCCAGCAACAGAATAGCAATAACAACAGCAGCAATAGAAACAGCAGCAGCAGCAGCATTAGAAACAACAACAACATCATCAACATCAACAACAACATCAACAACAGCAACAACAACAACAACAACAACATCAGCGCTGACTACCAGTAGAGGCCCAGTTAAAAATGGCAACAACAACAACAACAACAACAGCAACAACAACAACAACAGCAGAGACTCGACAACAATGACAAAGGTGACAACAACAGCAACGGCATCAACCAATACGACACCAACAGTGGCATCTGTGGCATCCGTTGCAACATTGGCAACAACCACAACCAATAACATTGGCACCCAGTGCCAAATGCTGCTCAAAACTGAGCTCAAAGCCGATGCGGAATGCCAGGTGATGAAGATACAATATGAGGCACATGTGATGCCGCCACCAACGCCGCCAGAAAGCTACTGTGCCAGCGACGACAAGTTGCTGGAGGAGCAGGAGCAAGACCAAGAGCACGACCACGACCACGACCAAGACCAGGACCAAGAGAAGCAAACGGAGCAACTGCAACAGCAGCAGGCAAAGGACATCGAGTCATATGACTTGACCGGCGGAACGCCGCCCCCACCACAAATAATGCGTAAGGCGCGTATTGGTAAAAGCATGGCCAGGGAGCTGGTCTATGCGGCACAGCAGAAACAGCAACAATTGCTGTTGCAGCAGCACCAGCAGCAGCAACAGCTGCTACTCGACAAGCAAACAGAAGTGGAACCACAATTGCCTTTTGTACTTAAAGCAGAAATCAAAGCAGAGACCAAAATCAAAATTGAACACGATGAACTGACAACAGCAGCATTGGCTGCAGCAGCAACAGATGCAACAGCAGCTGCCTTAACGGCAGCAACATGCAACACACATATCAGCAAATTGCCGGACTTGAAGCCAACCATTAAAACGGAACCAGAGCTCGAGTTGGAGCTAAATCAGGAGCAGCAACAGCAGCAGCAGCAGACGGAGCAACAGCAGCTGGAACAGCAAGTACAACAAGAGCAGCAACAGCAGCAATCACCTGACAGCAGCAGCAGCACCACCACCAACAGCAACAACAAACGCATCAATTTGTTGGCATCGGCAGCACAGGGCAAGAAATCGAAGCCGCACAGCTACAAGAATCTGATCAAGCAGGCGGAGCCAAAGGATTATCTGTGCCCCGGCCGCAAGTTTGTGCGTCGCTATGGACGCGTCTCGGCTAAATATATAAAGCGGCGGCAACTGCAGCTGACACAGCGCCAGCAGCTGCAGCGACGCGAGCAACTGCAACAGCGCAAGCAACAGCAGCAACAACAAGCAGCTGCAACCACAGCAGCAGCAACAGCAGCAACAGCAGCAGCAGCCACAACAGCAGCAGCAGCAATCATAACAAGAACGGCAACAGCTGATGAGGCATCAGCAACAGTAGCTGCCACATTGGCGCTCGCCAACAGTTGCTCGCCGAGCGCATCGCCAAAGCGTGCTCGTTCGCGCAAGCAGGCAATTGCTGCACTGCATCTGCTGGAGAGTTTGGACACAACGCTCACCGCACGCGGCTACTTTAGCGATCCCGAGCTGAACAGCAGCAGCAGCAACAGTCGCAACGCGGCAACAACAGTTGGCCTTTATGCGCCGGCAATTCCCTCGCCACTGCTGGCGCCACAACCGCAGATGCAACTGCCATTGCCGCTGCCACTGCCGCTGCCACTGCCGCTGCAGCTGCCGCTGGTGGTAAGCGAGAAGCGCTCCAAGTCGGAAACAAAAAAACCGTTGGCTGGCGCATTGGCGTCACTGGCGACGCAGCAGACTACCTCAGGTGGCGACGAATTGCTGCCGGCGAAGAAGCAGCGCAAGCAGCCGCTCAAGGTCAAGGTCAAGGGCAAGGTCAAAAGCAGGAAAACAGCGGCGGCAAGCGTTGCTGTTCCGGCAGCAACAATTGCAACAGCAACAACTGCTGGCGAGGCCAATAACAATGAGTATCAAACGACTGATTTGCAGGCACAAAAATTCAGTGCCACGCCCACAGTGCCAGTTGCTGTTGCAACAGTTGCAGAGACAGCAACAGCAGCAACAACAGTCGCAGCAGCAGCAGCAGCAGCAGTAGCCGCAACACAGCCGCAGCAACATTCCGATGAGCAACACATGTTCCTGATGCCCAACAGACCAATTGAGACAGCATCGTTACCCCCGACAACAACAGCAACAGAAACAACAGCAGCACCAACACCAACAGCAACATCCACAACAGCAACAGCAGTACCAACACCAACACCAACAGCAACTGGTCGACATGCGGCGACAACAAAACGCGCACGTTCCCGTTGCAAATTTGGCAATCGAAAGAAGCAACGCCATCGGCCCGGCGGCGTCAGCTATGAGCTGGACGAGACACAGCCGCCGGCGACGCGTGCCAATGTGGTGCCCAAGTGGAACAACGGTTGGATGTGGGCGGGCAAGGCCTTTCAGGGACCAGTCTTTCTCAATGTGAGCCACCAATCACAGCGTGTCTCATTCAAATACTCATTTTCTGTCTCTTTCTTTCTCTCTCTGTGTATCTTTCTTTAGAGTGATGATCCGCTGGTGCTGCGCACCTGTTATCCGGCCATGCGACATGTTGAAGGTGACATCATACGCACCCGCGACTGTGTCCTGCTCAAGGCAAACGAGGACAATGAGCTGCCCTACGTGGCCAAGGTGGCGCATCTCTGGCAGAATCCCGAGGATGGTAAGTAATTCATCGCGAGGTTTCCTGCTAATCTACTTGTTGTTTAGCTTAAGGGGAACGCTAATCCTAGTTACTGGTTATGGGTTGTCTCGTTTATTAACCAGAAATGCAACTAGTAAGAATGCTATAGTCGAGTGAGCTCACTCTTTATGAAATTTGTGTATTTCATTCACAATATGCAAGTGAATATTTAGTATTGATTACAAGCTTTAAAGGCGTCTTTCAATTTGTAGCATTTATTGCTATCGATTTGTATCGATAATCATGAAACGGAGGCAGTTATCGATAAAATAAAGCAAACTTATGCGAGAAAATATATGCTAAATTTGAAGACCCCAGCTCTTATAGTCTCTGAGATCCACTTGTACACACAGATAGACAGACGAACAGACGGACGGACAAGGCTATATAGACTAGGCTGATCAAGAGTATATATATATATATATATATATACTTTATGGGGTCGGAGATGCTTTCTGCTGTCTGTTACATAAATTTGCACAAAAGAATTATTTATTTTCATCCATTGATGAATATACCCATAAAGGGTATAAAAATAATAAATACAAAACACAGTTGAGAGCTGTGTTTACTGAGAGGCTGCTTGGGACGGCTTTGGAGTAATCCGAGGACACTGGTTAGTCGGAATGCCAGCCAATAAACTTCGCTGTATAATAAAAGTAAACTAGAGGAATAAGTAGAATCTGCAAAACACAAGCGATTTGCAAACTTGTCTAATCTTTGATCTTGGGTTTCACATGAGTGTAGGAGAAATCCGTGCCAGATCCCACCTGGTCAACCGTTCTACCCTAAGCTAATCATAAACTATGATTTGCGCATTATTTCAGGTGAGATGATGATGTCGCTGCTGTGGTACTATAGACCAGAGCACACGGACCAGGGCCGCCAGCGCAATGATAGCCCGGACGAGGTGTACGCGTCGCGTCATCGGGATCACAATTCGGTGGCCTGCATAGAGGACAAGTGCTACGTGCTGACTTTTAGCGAGTATTGCAGGTGAGTTGTTGATGGTGGATTAAAAGCAATGAAATGAAATTAATTAATTTTTAATGAATTTGAATAGATATCGACGACGATTGCGCGCCGCCGAGGAGGATGTTGAAGATGTGAGCATTGTGCCGCGACGCAGCAATACGAGCCAATGTTTTACGGTGCGCACCGTGCCGGAACACACAAATCCGGAGCTGGTCATGTTCTGTCGGCGTGTCTACGAGTTTCGTACGCGTCGCCTGCTCAAGCTGCCCCAGAAGAATGCGCTGGTGAGCAGCTAGCGCCGGACCACTTAGGGTGAATATCCTAACCAAGTCGAAGCAAATCTGAGGATACATTACAATGCATACGTGTGCTTCATTAGCTTTTAAGAGACAGGAGACAGAAGACAGAAGACAGGAGACAGAAGACAGAAGACAGCAGACAGGAGACAGACGTGTGCAGGGCAAGCATCTGCTTAATCCCTAAGAAATCCAACTGTTGACTATGCAAACGTGCTAAAAGAGAGGAACAAACACACACTAACACACACACACAAACACACACAAACACACACAAACACACACAAACACACACAGACACACACACGACCAAAATAGAGGAGATGGCAAGCAAAATGAATGAGGGGAAAAATGTATGTGGAAAAAATCATAATGGTTTTAAATGTTCAAATTGTTTACATTTG